>JAOWBP010053115.1:0-11721 GCA_028571105.1 Tragopan temminckii
TAAGGTTCTTTATTTTTCTTTTACCCCTTTCCCCCCCCCCCCCCCCCCCCGTATCTTTTCACCTCCTCATTCCCTTGCATCTAGGGAGTGGCGTTTTGCAGCCCCTTCAGCTACCCGCAATAGAAGTGTGTAGCTGGGTCCGTTGCCATGCTTTGTATTGCACAAGAAGGTGTGCTTAACGTCTCCCATAACACAAAACACCGTGTTTCAGCCTGGAAGATCATTGTAAAATTTCCTTCTCTGTCTCTGTTTCTGGTAGAGGTTCATTGCTGTGTCAGATTTTATAGGAAAACATAGTTGATCAGGATTTTATTTAAGCAAAATGAAATGTCCCTCCAGCTTTGCAATTATGTGTCCAACAAAACATCCCTCTCTCTTGCCGTAGTCTTTTCTGAATGGTCGAGGCAAACAGAACTCTTACCCTCATCCTCCTTGGAAGCGGGAAACTTTGAAATGTGGATTCTTCAGAAAGAGTCCAAGATAAAGGAAAAATGCAAGATTGAAGTGCTTTTCTTCTGTAAAATAAGTCATTGCCTGGATTCAGGCACATTATTTCAGTGCCTGTGGCTTCCATTTACGGGAGCTCCATGTTCTCAGCAGATACTGCTCAGTTTGGGCAGTCTGCAGCAGGCCCACTGCAGCATCTCAGGCTGTGACTGCAGCAACTGGCCCTCCAATCACCTTAGTACTCATTGGGTTCCTGTCCTTGGCTGGGAGCTGCTAGTGTCCAGGGCCCAGAGCTGGCTTCACTGTGTAGCAGCTCTCAGAGATGGCCACTCCATGCCCGCTGGCTGAGAGCAGACCTTGCTGTATGAGTGGCACGAGCTTCACAAAGGATTTGCTAGCTGATGGTGCCCCCAGCTCTGCTGGAAATACTACGAAGGAAAAAATGATTTTATCTGCCTTCTGAATCTGTTTTAAATGCAGTGCTTTTTATGATTTCCATATGATTCTTGGGGATTTAAACATCAAAAGACTCAGATTATCCTAATTGGTGTAAGAGGTTGAAAAGGTTTTCTTCGTGCTGGACTTAAATAGGGTTCCTGCTTGGCTGCTTTGTGCTGACTTAGTCCTTTTGTGACATGAAAGGCAGTTGCAGTTAAGCAGATTCCCTCTTTTTTTGCTTAATAAACTGAAATAACTATGTCATTGAGCATTAAAACGCAGAAGCATGGTGCATTTTTAAAGCTTCCAGAAATAGCCTGCAATGCATTGCAGAAATGATCGAAGCCATACTTGTAGCAAAACACACTTGGTAATGGGCTCTGGATTAGTTTGAGGGCTGATTTACTGCCACGTCTGTGTTTGCCCTCCTCTTCATAAACTATCTGGTACGGATGGGGAATGGGGAGGACTTCTTAGAAACTTTTCTGAGCAGAGAGGAAAACTCCCTAGATTTCAAAGCTCAGGAACTAGCTGTGTAAGATTTTGCTCACAATAATTACTGTGAGCAATTTCACTGTCAAGCAGAAAACCACCCTTTTATCTTGAAGGTAGTTTTTCTCCAGAGAAAGATCATCCCTGGGTTGCTGCTCACACATAATGGCGCACCTCCCTGCACAGATGGCCAGGTGTGGGGCTGCTACCTGCCTCAGCTCTACCAGGGCCATGTGCGGGGAATGCTCCCCAGGGCCCAGCAGCCCCGCCGTGCAGTGGTGCTGGCACAATGCCCCTGCTTTGGCACAGACTGAAACTGAGTCTGTATCCACCCCATCTCTCTGCCCTGGCTCTGGTGCCTGACACCTGGGCTTTGGACTGTGCGTTCCTCTACAAAGTGGATTAGAAGTTCCCCTCCCTCTGGTAGTTTGGTGTCTGGGTATAAATTTCCATATTAGATGGAGGTCTGAACGCTAGGTTAGGCTCTAACTTTTGTTTACTTCCTGGTGAATTACTGGGTAAATACTTGAGGTAAATGTAAGCTCTGCTGCTTCAGTCATTGCTGAGAGCCTAACGTACTCATTTGTTTCCCCTCACCTCGATTTTACACTCAGCCATGCTTGCTGAAGGCACTTGGAGTGAGCCATGTTTAGCCTGCTCATCACTAGCAACATCTTCTTGAGAAAATGTGTACCAGAACCTGTTTTGGCAAAGAAAATACTGTTCTGCTTGCAATACATTTGTGGTTTTGGATAAAATGACAAGTAAAAGAGTAGAACGGAAAAAGGAAGATGGGAGAGAGGTGAAGTTGGGCATCTGTGCACTCAGATTAGATTTTCAGCATTTCAGTAGTTGTTTTGTTGTGCCGTAGCTACTAAGCTATCTCTGTAAAACATTTACTTCTTCTGCTTTAATCACACCCTTCACCAAATGTTTGCTTTGCACATGAAACGAAGCCATCCTTAAGACCGTAATGAAACCATTGATTAGCGTTCATTTTTTAAAAAGCAAAAACCAAAATTAAGTTAAACATTAAAACATCAATCAAGATGGAAAGTAATAGCAGAGTTACTAATGTGGAGAACTCAGTGCATATCTTAAATCGAATCTGCAGTGTTCTCCACAGATTTTAACTGCTTTTGGCTTCTGTGACCACAGGTCTGATGTCACAGCAGCTTCCTAATGTGTCTAACAAGAGACAGTTTCTATTATCTGCATACTGTTCTTTTGATTTCTGATTTCTACGTTGTGGTGTGTAGTTACTGAACTATTCCTGCGCTTATGTGTATTTACTTGCATATTCAAAGCTTGCTTTTTCCTTTCCCCTCCCCTTCAGGAAAGTAAGTCATTGAAAGGGAAAGAGTACCAGATAGGAATGGATAATTTATATAGCAGAAAAAGTAAATACAAAATAGAATCCTGCAGTCGTTTATGCAACAGCCATCTTCAAGAATGGAAAAAGAGTGGAATGGAAAAGCAATTGGAATTTATGTGAAACTCTCAGTGGGCTCATAGACACAGATAAAGATTCAGTGCTAAATGCCTGGAAAGAACATTTCCTAATTTTTCCTTAAGAATAATTACTTGCAGGACTTAGGACATTAGAATTGTGGGAGAAAAGTTAGAAAGATGAGAAGGGAGAAGATAGAGAGACATAGATACTCAGATTTTGGCATGTTTTTCATAGGAAAAGTTTTCACTTACTAACAAAATACTGCACATGCTGTCTCGAGTCTCTGGGAAAGAAATCTCAGTGTTTTACTGTGAAGCAGAGAGGGCTGACACAATTTCAGAAGCCTTAGCGAGCTTATAAAGCATGCCTGGGAAAGTCCCTCATGCAAATCATTCATAATCACATTTGTCCAATTCTAAAAGCCAAACTCTCTGAAAATGAGAGCAACTTTGTTGGAATAAGATACAGAGATTAAATGTTCTGTGCTCTACAGTGAGTATGAGGTCACTGATGAGCTCTGATATTTTCTTCACTTTGTGGAATTCAGCTTAACATATTTTACAGCTGTGTGTTTGTGTATGATGGTGTGTATGTATTTGCTTCTTCGTTCCTTAATATTCCTGTGAAATCAGTTTATATATTCAGAAAACTCTGGATGCATTGCCAACGCTGTGTGCCTCAATGGCCATTTCTTGGGCTAGGCAGAGGTGCAGTATGTCTGATACAAAGGCTATTTGTGTGGGGTATCGCGTGTGTCCTAGGCTGCTTTTTAAGTGTTGTATAATCAGCTGAATTCACATTGAAACTCGCGGGAACTGTTCAGAATCTCCTCTCCCTGGAGATGCCTGGTGATGGACAATCGGTGTCCAAATTCTTGGACATTTGCACAGTGAATGCGCGGTTAGCTCAGAGTTGCTGCTGATAGTCCTTTACAAGCTTTGTTATGTGGATGAGACGAAAGAGGAGACTAGGCATGTGATGTTGCAAGCTGAGGTGCCCTTTCCCTACTTGGAGTATGCTGAAAGCCTGAGGGAAAGGTTTTCTGCCAGTTTCTTCCCTAAGTAGTGGAGGGTGCAAGGCAACACGAAGCCACTTGATGCAGAATAAGGATGCGCACCTGGTCCCAGTGTGCAACTCCACTTTCTGGCTTTGGGTGAAATCTCTCTAAACTTGGGAGTTGCTGAAGTGAAATTATGCACTGCATCTGGATCAGTCCTGGCTGTGAGTTGGTATGTACATGATAGCAAAGGCAGGAGCCTCCTAGAAGATCCCATTCACATTTCCAGCTCACAGGAGCTGGAAAGCATCCTTCTTGTCTTTGAGACTTCACCCTCTGTTTCTGATGCTGAGTACTCTGCAGCCAATTTTGCTTGGTGTCACCAAAGCCCACGTACACTTTGTTGTCACCCTTGACCTGCTAAAATGTCTGAAGTCATTTGAAGAAAGCAGTACTGGATTTGAGGATTGAAGGCTTGAGGATTATTTGAAAATGTACTGTAAATGTATTGTAGCAAATCCTCAAGGCATTCTCATTCTTTTACTTCTGTTTTCTGCATCAGTTGTCAAGCCATGATGCTTCTAGCCAGAGAGTGGGGAGCTGTGAGATTCAAGTTAATATTCTGTCCTTCAAGGGTTTAAACTTTTTTCTCTCAGCATGGCACCTAGGAAGGTGTATAGTATTCAAATTCAGCTGTATCCTCCTTCATTTTACTCTTCAGCTGATCCATGGTGGTTTCTGAGGGAGAATCACACCTTGTTTCAGACATTCCAAGTTTTTGCAGTCTTTGAACGTTCTTCTCACAAGTCTTGATAGGTCAGCAGTCCTTCTGGAAAGGGCTTTGTTTTTGAGGAAGGGGATGTCTGAAATACAAAGCATTTTTCCCCAAGTTACCATTTTTTTTTGTGGCTGATGAGTAAGAAGATTGCACAATCTTTTTCAGGCACAGATGAAATCTAAAGGATTAATTGTCCAGTTCTGCCGTAAGTCAGTTCTTAATTCTTTCAATAGCAAAATGGTCTTCTGACCCTTTTGTGCTGTGAAGCATATCCCCTATTTGTGCTATTCCTCTGTAACAGTAGCTTGGTTGCCTGCCTGGACTTCAGGACAGTGGGCCTGTGTGTGACGGCTGGCCATCTGTTCCTGGCTGGATCAAGTGCAGGGAAATGGTGGGCATCAGCATGCACAGGCACCAGGTTCCCCTCCACCTGCCTCTGCAGCCCAGGGAGAAAGACACAGACAGGGGACTTACAGAGAGATCCACAGATCTTCCTCTCTGAAGGGTGTGTTAGAGATGGAAAGAATTCTGGCCTTGCAGTATCTGTTGTCAGTGTTGATGTGTTGCTGATATAGTTCTCCTGGAGAATGATCTTCTCTGTCAACTTGTGACATATGGTGGGTGCTCTTGGTGCATAGGGAAGGGTCAGAATAGCCCTAGGTGTCCTGACCGTGGGAGGTGGGGCTTGGAAACTGGGGAGCCATGGAGACCTTTGCTCCTGTTCTGTGAGTTTTTTGTGAGTATACAGTTGGGAACAAAACAGATCTTAAGGCCAGAGCTCTAAGCTGATGCAGTCATTCCCACAGTGTTGTGTAATAAATAACCCTTCTTCTACATGGACATCAGTAGCTTGTAATCAGGATTTTGCTAGGTTCTTCTATCTTTCTGACGCAGCAGCATGCACGTGCAGGAATCAAGACTTGATGTACCCATTTTCTGTAAAATCCTGGAAGTGGCATCTGTGATAGCCTACATCAACAAACATAGCTCTTGACCCTGTGATAGCAGCAGGTTCCATGGTGCTTGGCACCACCTGCTCTCTGCTGTCAGCTGGTGTTTGCAAACCAGTCTGAGCATGCAGTTCAGCGACTCCCAGGGCCCTGGCAGGGCTCAGTAGGCCTCCAGTCCTGGAGGGTATCTGTGGAGTCAAGGTTCAAGTCCTCTTGTAAAGCAGTAGGAAACACAGCAGATGAAGTCTCAGCATGATGTTAATATCTTGTATCTGAAGCACAGCTTGTAAGCTGTGGTTTTGTACTGTTACGGCCTCTTAAGAGGCTGGAATGCAGGCATCCTGCTCCAGTCATCTCCATGACATGAGATACCATCCTGGGGAGCAAGGTTCAGGTCCTCTTAATGCATGCTCACCTGGGCTTGACTCTGAAGCTACAGCCATGAGTGTCCCTCTGTACAGCAGTGGCCTATGCCTTTGCATGGGAGAAGCTCCCATCATGCTTTGCTCATCTCTGATCCAGCTTGCAGCACTTTCCTTCATGAAGGCTCTAGAGAGGTCCTCAGAGGGCATCTGCAGTTGGGCCCTGCAGCACAGAATGCACATGGGCCCCACCATGGCACAGAAGTGTACAGCATTTGTTTGGGTGTGTGAAAGACTGGTGAGGCCACAGCTTCACAAGCAGACAGTATAGGCTTCTGATGGGCAAACTGTATCACTTAGCATTTTGATCTCCTTTTTTATCTGTAGCAGTCATCTGTGACTTTATGATCTCCCAGCTGGATTAATATGAGGTTATACAGGCAGTTCATTTATGGTGGCCTTTGAATGACACTAAACATGTGAGGAGGTTCAAAATGCCACCAGATGCTTGTGCTTGGCTTGCATAAGCTTCAGTTCTTTGGTTTCAAATACATGCTTATCTGTAAGCATGCATGTGACTTGACTTGAGCGAAGCTAAATTTCACATTTGCTTCCTCCGTATGGGCGATTGCCTATAGGGCCCTGAGTCTTTTGGGGTTCAGTTGTATGTCTTGCAAGTGGCCGCTGTAACTACAGTCAACACAAACAGACAAGGATATGTCTGCAGCCGAGCCTGTGGTACATGATTTACGTGTAATTGCTTCTATCTGGTTAAAAATTGTTACCTGTTTGAGTTAAATTTCCTGATGGAAAGCAGAACAGCTCATAATGTTCACCCTCCATCTGCTGTCATTTATAATTAGACTGTAAACTCCTCAGAGCAAGAGCTTGCTGTTCCTCTCTGCACCTACAGTGCCAAACACACTGGGGCCTTGATGTTAGTTGAGTTGCCATTAATAATAAATAGAGAGTAAAAGGAGAATGTGTAAATGCATCCAAACGTGTAGTGGCGCTTTTAAGTATAATTGTTATCGCTGGAAATCTCTGCGTGGCTGGCAGCAGGGCTGCGCTTCCAGAGTCCCTGAGTAATTGGGATTTGCATGTTCCGCGGGTCTGCAGAGCCTGCCACAGAGGGGTGCTGCCTAGCGTACCGACACAGGAGCACAGGGCATGGCTACACGAAGGGAGGGCAAACTGGGCGCTTTGCCTTTGGCCCGCTCTCTGTGAGACTTAAGGATGCCCAAGCTCTCCAGATGAGGATCTGGCCCAAGGTTAAGTAAATTTCGGTGATTAACCTGTAAAGGCTGAGCGAGCCTGCAGGGTGCATGCACATGGGGGGCTGTGCATGGGACTGTGTAGCAACCATGGTGCCACAGAGTGCTCGTTCAGGACCTGGAGCTGGGAGCAGGCTCTCACAGGTACTTCTCTTGTCTCACCTACTAATTTGTTGTGATCAGTACTCGGCATTTGCATGTTCTCTGCTATGTTTCCATCTGGCTTTGATTGTTTATTTGGATTGTTTCATATTTGCAGTAATATTTCTTCTAGTAGGCTTTTCCCTTGACAGTTTTAGAGTCAGCAGTACCAATTCTGAAAGCAGGATATTTGGGGCTTGTGACTGACTATATTCACATAACTCAAGCAATTACTGCTCATGGTGTTAGTGCTGTAAATACTGGAGATGGGTAATTTGGGTAGAGTCTATCAGAGAACCTTGTTACAGATGGCTACTGGTGTGCTGTTGTGACTGTGAGCGGTGCTGCCTCAACTGAGAATTTCTTAACTTTCCTTGATTATTATTTTTTTTAATTTTTAACTTTTACCCTTCAGATGTGTGGAGTTTTGTTTGTTTGTTTGTTTGTTTCCCCCCCTCAGTAAATCGTTCCCTTACATTCTGGATGTTATTGATGCTCCTTTTTTATTCTTGCTGTGAGAATTCTTTAATTTCATGTTCCCAGAAAAATGGTGTTTTAGTTTGAGTCAGCTGCAAGGAGAGGTGGAAAAGTGTGGAGTGAGAATAAGAATCATTTAGTAATTGCAGCTGTGGAACAGAAATAAATCAAGATGGCAGAAAGGTGAGTTTGAGAGGGAAAGAAAATGGAAGAGTTTGTTACATGGTTGTTAAATCCAACTGTTGAATTGCAGCGGCGGTGTCCAAAAATATATATTACCTTCCCTTTTAAAAAGAAAAACGTATTAGTAAAACAGCATGTAATACAGCATATTCCATGCATAGCAGAAATAAAACTACCTTTGAGCTCTGACAACAAATGTACTCGTAAAAGCAACAGTCGTGTTGATCTAAAATTTCACACACTTATCTACTATCGCATCTGTCCATGATGCAGTGACATTGAGCCAGGAAGTGCGGTTCAGAAAATAATTCAAAAGTGAAAAATAAATGTCCTTGGCTCTAAGTCATACATGTTTCTCTACCAAGAACTAAGCTTACTTCTACTATAATGTTTATCAACCATTTTTTTTTCTTATGCTTTCAAATAAAATTTTTTAAAAAGTCATTTGAGGAAGCTAACTACTAGTCTAAGAAGAAAGCCAAAGTATTTGCATTTCTCTGGGTCATTTCCTGGCTCATTCCCTTTCTGGGTCATTCTTTTTTGCCTAGGTCCCTCTCTCCCTCTTCTTCATACTTATTCAGTGGTAAAAAAAAAAGTACTCAAATGAAATACATTTGCCTAGGATTTTCAAGGATTTTACTGGCAGTGAGTAGAAAAAAGCCTGCTTGGTTTTGAAGGCAGTGGATCATAGCCTGATTGAGCTTCTCAGCCCAGGAGATCATGCAAATGCATAAGGCATTGCATAGAAGGGCTTAAATAACCATGTAGCTAGTCAGCATCTTAAGTAGAAGACTCAAGAGGACTATAATACTTGAAGTGTTCGTTTCATAAGAGGCACCACTAGAAAGTTCAGGATTGATAGTCAGATGTCTCAGACCAGAGTTTTTGTGGCTGAATAGTAGTAATGTTTAAAGTCTCAGCTATCAGCATGAAACCACCCTTAGCCTAATTTGAAAAGTAATGGAGAAGCTGTGCTACAAGTGTTCAGTTTTCCCAGTGACAAAAGGATCCACTGAGTTAATGGAACTTTTGTGAATCATCAACATTATGAAAAACAGAGGTAATTTTAAAGAGCAAATGTGATTTATTGTAATTTAGAAATATGAATAGTTTGTTAATGTTTTTCTGAGCTTGACAAAACATTTTTGTATAGAACTGAGTGCATGCAATGAATGCTTACCATATGCAGTGAGTATCAACTATACTTCATAAACACATTTTGATACTGTGTGAAATGCTTGTGTTAGGAGCCCAGTTTTTGCAAGGTGTTCTTGACCACTCTGGGCAGAGACAAATTTTTCACAGAAGACATTACTGGAATTTTATTGTATCATCTCCTCTGGGAAATCTGTAAAAGTGAATATATTTTCATATTTGCTGCAAAACTCTCTCCTGAAAACCTCAGGTAGGATGTTAAAGCTATATCAATACCATTGAGAAACTTCCTTGTCTTTCTTTCAGAGAACTTGCAACTTCAATAACATTGTTCCTAGCAAGGTATTTCTGCTCATGTTGGGCAGAAGACTAAGCTGTGCTGCACTGCATGTGCAATTCCAGGAGTAGCACGGGCCACGTGCTGCCAGCACAACCACTTCAGGTCTCCTCGAACCTGATTGGAGTCTTACAAAAAAGCAAGCACTGCAGTCAGTTACAGTAGGCAGTTTACATCACCTTGGCAACAGCACCACTTTGCCAGCTTAGATGAGCTGGGCACCATTTTCTCAGAGGAGGCTGACCAGGCATGAGGCTGTCACAAGTGAGTGACAGGGCAGCCCCTGGGCCCACAGCATGCAGGCATCTGAATGCACAGCAGCAGTTCCAGCACTGGAAAATGGAGAAAACATGACCAGGTGTTGGAGCAATTGCTCACACAGAGCTGAAACAAGCGGGTATGTTCCCTTTTTGTATCCTGCCTGCCAAACAGGACTGATGGAGGTCCTGAGGGGAAAGCAGTTTGGGACAACACATGTCTGTGAGCTTCCTTTCTATTTCTCTAATTTGCTCTGAGTTTCTCACATTGCTTTGGACAGATTCCTGAAAACCCATTTGTGCTCATTTCCTATCCCCTTCAGCATTTGTCAGGGGTAGTTGCCAGCCCCAGACTGGTGAGAAGTGAAAATCCCCAGCATGGATCTTCATACTAGTCATGTGAGTCTGATGCTCCCCTTCCAAGAAACAGCACCAGCTATGGCGTGGCACAAGTGTGACTGTGGTGGTGAAAAATGGCAGGGGTCTGCTAAGGTCAGGCACAGACCTGCTCCACACGCTCAGCCAACCCAGGGAAACCCTGGTGTCCTGGTCTCTGCCTCTTCAAAAAGCATCCCACACTTTGTCAGGGCAGCTTGTGAGAGGCACTTCGGTCTGCTGACAAAGTGGGACATAACAAGATTTTGGATGTGCAGGGTGTTCTTCAAGCAGAATGAGAGGCAGGTGACGACTGCCCGTGAAACTATGACTGGTGAGTAGAGGGAAGGGCTGCTGTGGGAGAAATGATGGTGTGCTGTGAAATTGGTGTTTCTGTTAGATTCAAGGTCTTTAAAGTTCAGTTATGAACATTAGTTGCCAGGCTTTGTACTTTTTGTTTGAGTCTTTATATGTATGTTTTGTTTTCTGCTGCCTGGACTGCGTCATCTCTTCTTTAACTCTGCTGGCGTCCAGTGAAATCGCAATTTTGATTGTTGCCAGCAAAGTTATTTTTGTGGAAAATTGACACCTCCTGAAGTAGGATTAAACTACAGCGAGCAAGGAGTTGAAATAGACTGGAAACATAAGTCAGAGCTTAAGACAGAAATTGCTTCTTCAACAGGTGATAACAACAAGAGAAGTACAGAATAACCACATAACTATTATACTGGGCTTTGAAAATGCTATTGCTGGTCATTGTAGCCTTACTTATGTTTAGCAATTAAAGTTTGCCACAGTCTGGGATTGTATCATTGTCTCAGCAGGGGAGTATTTTCTGCTCCTTTCTAGAAGTTGCGAGTCCTGCTCCATAAAAGCTGCCTTACTTCTCAGGGGAATTTGAGATGTCAGAAATTTATTTTTTTTTTTTAATATAATGGACAATACAAATACAATAAATGGACAAAATGCAAGCTATAGATCTGCCATTATCCATAGCAGACAGTCACACTGACAAAGTGAAGCTGATTCCAGTGCATTCACTGTCTGATGGTGTTGGAGGCAAGTATGAGATGGAAAAAAGTAGTTGGAGTGCAAGTGCTGTACTAGTAGTGCTCATTTCCTTACACAGGAGGCTTTCTTTGCACCACATAGATAAACAGGTCACATGTAAAATGTAATTTGGCAGGTAATTTGCTCATAAAACTAACGTTAGTAATTGGAAAACAAAAACTTAAAATAATTTTGACAGCTCCTGCCCTTGCAAACGTCATTACTGTGATTTCTTTCTATACACAAAAACACAAGGTGGGGTTTCCAGTATTGGCTTGTGATGTAGACAAGCCACTGTATAAGTTGGGACAGTTAACATCCTAGGTATGACCCCAAGTTTCATCTGATCTCACATGCTGGTTTCTGAAATGTCTTTATATTTAGAGCTATTGAGAACAAGGCTAGGAACCTGGGATGAAATCCTAGCCTTGCTGAGGACTGTGGTGCTGTGATTTCTCCCTTCCCCTTCCCCTTCCTTTTTCTCTTTTTCTTTTTCTTTTTCTTTTTCTTTTTCTTTTTCTTTTTCTTTTTCTTTTTCTTTTTCTTTTTCTTTTT
>JAOWBP010053116.1:0-11719 GCA_028571105.1 Tragopan temminckii
CATCCTCCTTCTAAGCTTATCTCTATGCAAGGACGAGCAGATGTCCAGAAACAATGACCAAGTGTTGAATGAGCAAGTGTGAGAAGTTAACTAATTAGCGATATATGCTTAGCTAGCAAAAATTTATGTTTAGTCAGTACCCGTATGTTTAGTTGAGTATCGGGAAGACAGTGAACCTGCAGTACTACTCAGCCAACGAGGAACCAGGGGAGAAAGAGATAAGCGTCAAGTAATAGGGCATAAAAGAAGTAACGCTGTTTTCTGCACGCTCTCCTGCTTGCAGGAGGCCCACCATTGCAATTTCAAATAAAATCTGCTTTATCAGAGATCCAAATAATTTATCAGGATGGTATATTTCCAACACCAGCACAGCCACAGCTGCCAGTGTCCAGCAGTTCTGTAATTTCACTGTGAGCAAAGAGCTGCTGAGAGTGTACTCACAATGTGCATACACATGCACTCCCCTCTCCACAGGTCTACATAATGATTGCAGTTGGTTGTGCCTGAAAGAGCTTTGCTTTTACGTCAGCACAAGACCTATTTCTCCCCCAGGGTGTTGGAGTCCTGTTCTGAGTTGGTCACTCAGTGGCCTGATGCACAGCCTCCAGACTGGCCAATTCAGCACTACTAACTGCCCGCTTCTGACCAACACCCCTCCCCTTCACCTTGAACATTTATTAGTGCCTGTTATCCCAGTGGTGTCCCCAAGTCCCTCCTTTCTCTGACTTTACACACCATTTGTACTTAATCTCTGACCACCTTCACACACCACCCTGTATTCTCAGGACTGAAATCATGGCTCCCTCCAGAGTCCTGGGAGACAGCAGAACTGAGAGTTGCACATGCTCTCTAATAGCAACTGTCCCTAGCAGAACAGTCTTATCTCAGGGAAATCTTAAACTCACTTATTGCCAATTATATACAAGCTTCTGATTATTGATTTGAGTACTAAGGAGGGTGAAAAAGAACACCAAAAGAAAAACACAAATGCTTGGTACGTACCTTTCCTTCCTCTTCCCCATCCTCTCAGCCAAACACCTAAACTCTCCTGCCCTAAGTTCCCCAGCATGCAATATGAGCTACATCATGGTCCCTCACATGAGGTAAGGGCAACTCAGGCTGGAGAATAGCTGCCCAAGGCCTTCAATCCATCACCTATCCTTCATGCTGTGCCTTAGCACCCCAGCACAACCAGGCTGCTGTCCCCTCAGCAGTGAGCCCCCTCCTCCAGAGTGTGGGGATATCCCCATCAAGGCACAATATGGCAGGTGACATCAGCTCACCCTGCTGGCCAGAGCTCCACCAGCCCAAAGGTTTTAGAGCTGGGCTGAACTGGTTCTGAGCAGCCCAGGGCAGCTCACAGCCTTATCCTACCCTGCACCTGCGGCATTTCCTCAGCATTCGGCTGGTCACCCACATCTCCTTCAACCACATGCCGCACCTAGGGTTAACAGGTGAGACAGAAGACAAAAAGCCTCATTAATTCTGAGCAAACTGGAAACCAACCGCAAATTGCTCCTGGCTCAGAGTTAACTCATTGAAAGGAAGAAGCCAAGGTCTTGTACAGCTAGGTTCAGTCGAGACCCACAGATCTACAGCCCATCTTAACAACACCTGGAGCTGAAATGAACCACCTCACAAGATAAACACTGTAGAGGCTCCAAGCAAGGAAGAAGTTCCCACTGCTATCAGTGAGTTCACTTTTGCTGTGATTCCAGCCTGCAGCCCACATGCTGTCACCTCGGAACACTGGCTTCAGCTGTGTTTGTATCACCAACACCCATAGCTGCAGACCATTGCCAGCTGAGGGGATCGCACCTCATGAGCCTGCCACCCCCTTCCTTTTCCTTTGTTCAGTGCTGGTGAAGGCCATCTCCACAAGGACAGACCCACTCCCGTTATTTTGGGCCCAGCTCTTTGCAGATACTAAAAACTGCTGTTCTCTGAAGTCACCATCTGTGGTGAAATTACTATCGCTAAATGCAAAGTTAGCAAAACAGACTGAGAAACTCGTGATACTACATATCCTGTTTCAGTGAGAAACCTCATGCACAGAGCAGAAGAAAATAAAAACCCTTCCTCCCACACACAGCCCCACATCTGCAGTGCTCTCTGTGCAAAAACAACCGGGCACATCACCAAGGACAGCCTGCAAGATTTGCCCGTGACACAGGGCTGCACTTCTTCTTCCCCAAGGCCTCACTACTACGTGACACACAGCCTTGGGGAAAAGCAAGCAGCCAGGATGGGGGCAGAGCTGCCCATCGGGTGAACCGAGAGCAAAGCAAAACGCAGAACCTCTGCGTGAAGTCTTGTGAGAGTCAACATCCCTCCTTCCAGAAACCACCAAGGAAAAAACGAACAGAACGGTGAATGATAAGCACGCAGTTATATAAGCTCCCTGCGATCCAAAGGAAAACACATCACATCCTGCCGGGAACGGTTGACAGCGCTGACACAAACCAGGAGGAACACTGAAGAGGAAAACCAATTACCTTAGCTCACCCTTAGTTAAATGGAGCAAAAAATGCGGAGCTGCGGGAGAGGCACCCGAAGCCGCACTCCACGTGCGAGCAAGCAGCGCAGCCCCACGCACGGGGCGGGTTTTTTCCACTGTCGCTGCAGCCTTCACCGGGGCTGCGCACGCTGCCCTGCCGCGTTTCATCACCCGCTCCCGAGCCGCGGTACAGCCCACCCTGTGCACAACCCTACAATGGCACGCTTTATGCCTCCAGCCCCTCCCTAAAGACAGTGAGTCCACGTGGTTGTTATATCACCCCCCACCACCACCCCCAAAATAAATAAATAAATAAATAAACAACAACAAAAAAAAACTGTTACTCTTCTGCAGCTTTCGAAAGGTGTTTTAAAAATAAATACATAAACCCTCCCAACATCCAGAACAAAACTGCCGTTGCTCTTTAACTGTTTTTTGTTGTTGTTGTTGTTGTTGTTTTCCTGGATTCCCCCTGAGCACCAGCCCTTCCCCCAGGTGGAAGCCGCGAAGCGCCAATCCCAGCCCCGCACACACAGCCGCCTTCAGCCTGCGCTCCGTCCCAGACCCCGGCCCGAGTCCCGGGGGAACGGCGCCGGCACCGCCTCCGAGCCGCGGCGGGGCGGGGCCAGGCGCTTCTTAAGGGGATCTGAGGGGGGCGTCTCCCTCATAGCGGTGTGTGAGGCCATGGCGACCTACGTGCAGCTCAACACCGGAGCTAAGATGCCCATCCTGGGGCTGGGCACCTGGAAGGTAACGGGCGAGCTGAGGCTGGCTCTTGAAGCGGGACTGTGCTACCCTTGGTGGGCTGCGGGGCGGCCCGGCGCCTCGCTCCCGGCCCTGTGCTGGGAGCGATGAGTGCGAACGGGGTAGCGCGGACCGGGCGGGTGAGGCTGGCGTCGGAGCTCGGCTCGGCTTGGTAGGGCTGGGCCCCTCCCGGCCGGCAGCTGCTGGGGCTTCTGCTTTTAGCAACAGCGGGGGGAAGGGTGGAGGCCTCGGTTCGGCTCTGCGGGGCCCTGCGCGGGAGCTGGGTGACGCTGAACAGCTGGAGGCCGGCTCTGAGCATGGGAGCCTCTGCTGGAGACGTTCTCGGAGTGAAGAATGTTGCAGGGAGAACCGCTTTGTTTGCTTACTTCTCGTTTTGCTTATTTTTGTTGAGGATTGGTTTTGGTGGGGTGGCTTTCTTGGGTTTTGTCTTACTGGGAAAAGATCTTCAGGATGTTTTGACGAGCATTCTTTAGACATTTCTTTCTTTCCTTTTTTTTTTTTTTCCCTCAGTCCCCACCGGGGCAAGTAACAGCTGCAGTGATGGCTGCAATTGATGCAGGCTACCGCCACTTTGATTGTGCTTACGTGTACCAGAATGAGAATGAAGTTGGGGAAGGGATCCAGAAGAAAATCAAGGAGGGTGTTGTGAAACGAGAGGACCTCTTTGTAGTCAGTAAGGTGAGGATCTGGTGCTGTGCAGTCCATGGCAGGACCTGCTTTTTATAGTAGCCCCTTGGTTCTGGGCTTCTTTCTTCATCTTATTCTCCATTGAGAATTAGAAAGAACTTTTACTTGTGGAATGGGTGATACTTTAAACTTTCCTGACACTAAGTTATGCTGCCTAGTTTTATACAGAAACTGACCTTGTAGTAGTTATAAAATGTCTTAATTCACGCCTCCTGCCACCAGCTCTCAGAGCAAGCCCCATTTGAAGAGCAATAGCATAATCTAATTCCACATAAATTTCCAAAGGAGGCTTCTCTCCTAAACAGGACAGAATTGCTCCAACAACTTTAACCCAGGAGGTCATGATGTGGCTTGGCTTTTTGTCTCCAGCTGTGGTGCACATTTCATGAAAAATCTTTGGTGAAAGGAGCCTGCCAGAAGACTCTTGCCAGCCTGAAACTGGATTATCTGGATCTCTACCTCATCCACTGGCCTGTTGGATTTAAGGTATGGTAGGAGCAGTGCCCTTAGTGTTGTTTGTTGCACCTGGCAATTTTGAAGAGCTGTACAGTTTTACAGCTCAGCAACTGCTCAGCTGATTTGTACCCCTAAGAATCTTGCTTGCACAGCATCCTCTGCTGTTTTGATTATACAGCAGATAAACTTAGATCTAGAAGCAGTCTTCCCTACTGCAATCATAGGTAACAATCAAAAGGAAGGCAGTAGATCTTGAGTATTGTCTTCTACAAATCAAAAATATGTTCAGCTGGCAAAGATTTGGTTGATTAAATTACAGCCCCCTTTGTTGGTGAGAGGGCTGTAATTTGCTCTCTGACAAAAATTCTTTCCTCTGCTTGTTACAGACTTGCAGTGCAAGAGAAAATGCTTCTATTTTTCTCTTTCATAAATGAGCCTTTAGTACAATAGAGGTGGAGCTGACTTTTGCTGTAGGAGCTGTAGTGTTCTACAGAGCTTGTATTTTAAAAAGGGAAGTTTTCATTCCCAACTTTTACTGACTACATAGCAATCAGTGTCTCTGTCTGAAAATTTTTAAGCTTAATCTGTTATGGCATAATAATCTCCACCTTAACTGTTGCTTCTGAGATACGTGCTTCAAAAAGCAATTTATATCTTTGAAATTACTATTATTGGGTAGAACTATCAAAGTGAGAATGTGTTGTGGTATTCAACAGAAAACACCTGGTTCTGAACCAAGTTCATAGTTAAGCATCTTGTCCAAACTGGTGCGCAGGAGGTTTCAACATTCCATTTGCCAGCAATTTAATTAACAAGCCTCCTTGTGAAAGACCCATCAGCATATTGGGTCCTTATGGTAAGACTATGAAAGACCCAGATCCTAGGTAGATCCTTATTAAATATTTCAATGAAACACTCCATAATGCTTGCATAAGAACTGTGCATTTTTGTAACAAAGTAAACTTGTAAATTCATTGATTCTATGAGTGAAGCATTGTTTTTTATATGTATTTGGGTGAGCCACAGGATATTGCTGTGCAGTGGAGGACCAGCCCTTCTTTGGATAGTTTTTAGCAAAAATGCCACAAACCCATGCGAAAACAAAAGAAGACTAAAGAATGTAAACTGATGTGCTTATTATCTAATAAGCATGTAGATAAGTAGTATCTTAGTAGATAAGTTTGTGATATGGTCTTCAGGTGCTGTTAATATTCCTAGTAGGGAACGTTTCCATTATTTTTCTCTCTGACAGGCAGGAGAGGACCTGTTTCCCACAGATGACAAAGGCATGTCAATACCTGGCAACACGGATCTTCTACAAACATGGGAGGTAAGTTTAGTCACAGTGACAGTTATGCCTTCTGTCCTCAGCAGTCTCCTCTATGTCATCATTAACTTCAAACTCCAAACTGTTTCATGTTTGCAGAGCTACTTGGAGGGGCTCACTGGTACCATGGTGCATTAAGTGCTACTTTCCACTTCAACTTAGTATGAGCATATGCAGTCTTAAAGAATGCATCTTTGGGTTTTGGTAAGATGGGAGGTGTGGTATAAATATACCAGTGCTTTGTTTCTCCCTCAGATGTGAGCTCTGCAAATCTAAACACTTAGTGCTTCTCATGAAGGAAATGAGCCGTGTCAGGAAGAATGTCTTCTTCAGACCCTGTCATGCATACTGGGTGCTGACTTTGCTCTTCTTGCCATTAGGCCATGGAAGAACTGGTGGATGCTGGTCTGGCAAAAGCTGTTGGGATTTCCAACTTCAACCATGAGCAGATAGAAAGAATCTTGAACAAGCCAGGACTGAAATACAAGCCTGCAAACAACCAGGTAAGCTGATAAGTGACTTCCCGGTAAATGTTCCAGGTTTAATTGAATTTGTTTGGGGGTTCCACCCCCGCCCCCTTCAGTGATTGCTAAGATCATCTTGTAGGATAAGGCTGGAGTTTTTGCACTACTAATTGGAAGTCTGGCGAAGGGCCTCTCCAGCGTATCTTTGTTCTGGAGCAGAGAGGGAAGTCAGGTGAACCTTAAAAACTGCCTTTCAGTAGAACAAAACTCTGTATGTGTACAAGAACTTGATAGAGAACAAGGTAGTTTTGTGTGTTTTTTCTCTAGCTCCTCTATAGAGAAGTCAGTTCCTGTAATTGATGACTTAAAACTGAAGAAACTGAACGGAATTATGCTCTACAGACTGTTCATGAACAGTCTCTGTGCAGTGTGTTTTGCTGCCTGACTGCCCTTTGTAGCATTTCCAGTCCCAACCTGTCTTGTTTCAGCTTATGCCTGCTGTCTGTTGTCCTTCTATCACGCACTACTAAAGAGCTTGGCTTTGCTTTTGATGACTTCTTTGTTGGAAAGTTATTGCTAGGAGCCCTGGGGCCTTCCCTTCCTCAGGCTGAACAAGCCTAATGCCCTCAGCCTACCCTGGCATAGTACTGTTTCATTCTTTGGCTTTCCTGGTGTCCTTCTGCTGAAATGCCGGTCTGTCAATCTTCTACTTAAAGAACTGGGAAGGGGAAAATTGGATGCTATATTTTAAAGGTGGTCTGATTACCTCTTGAGTAAAGGGGGATAATCACTTCCTTGTAACTTGCTGTCTGTGTTCCTGCTGACAGATCACTACTGGCTAATGTTCAGTTCAGCCTGCCATGGCTCCCAGCTGCTTTCTAGCTGAGTTGCTCTGCATGCATCCAGGCTCCAGTCTGTGTCACTACTTGGAGCTATTCCTTCCAGGGTGCCGTGCTTTGCATATTGAGTTTCATAAGGTTTGTTAACCTTTTTCCTGTTGCTTGAGTAGGTCCTTCTGAAGTGGCAGCAAGCCTCAAGTATTCTGTTTGCTCCTGTATTTCCCCCTCAGTTTGAATCGCCTAAAAACTGACAAGATTACTGCCTTTCACAAGCTGTTGAAGAGGACAGGTTTCAGATCCCTGTGGAATCTATCTAGACCTGTCATAAATTGCCACGTTACTTAAAGGACTGCAATCTGTTCTTGAAACTGGATTACAGGAACTTGTTATTTACTGTGGTAGCTTGAGCATATGTACTTAAAAAGGACTTCAGCACCTTTTTTGGAAACCTAACAGGAGCATTCTCTGGATTTCTATTCAATGTCAAACCCTTTGACAAGTATCTGATTCTGCAGAGTATTTTTCATAATCAATCCCACTTGACTTTTAGAATACTTAGAAGTCTTATTATATCTTTCAACACCTACCACCTCTCACTGCCAAGAAAGCTTTCACTGTAGTTAATGATTACCCCTCTATTTCTATAGAGGATGCTGACCTTATGACACACTACAAGTTTACTTAAGCTTTCTGATTACCATAATCAAGTTAAACTCAGAGCAATAGGTCTTAGTCTCTGTCCTTCAAAACTTAGCACTTCTTCAGAAATGCTTGCAAGCTTAGGAGTTTGTCTGTTGTTAACTCTCTCCAGTTGGCTTAACGTAAGATTATAGTGCTTCTTGGAAACGTTTTTCTATGTCAACATTCCATGTATAGTCCAATAATTCCGTGTGCTGAGATTCCTGTTCTTAATTATGAATGCAATTAGTATCTCACCGTGAATGAAACCAATATGCATACTAACTTGGCATGGTAGTTATAATACTAGTAGTTAGTTCCCAAAGGAAAACTGACTCTTTGGTAATTCATCATTGTAACAGTGTGGGTTGCGGTATCTTAAATATTTTAAATGTATATCAGAGGCTTTTCACTGTGGTCTAGATGCAAAATATGTAATGCAGCACAGGAGTCTTGCACCTGGAGTTCTAGCGGGCACGTAGGAATGACTTTACCTCATTCACATGCTTTGAATTCTTTCTGTTACTGGTGGAGATCATTCTCCACCACTGCCACTGTTACTCTGAGAAGCTGCTGAAGCAACATTAATATGCATAATCTACCCTGGGAACTGAGTTAACATCCTGTTGCATTTAATATTCCAATGTGCTTCAGAAGAGAAAGCTTCTCATGTCAGCAAGCAGCCAGAACCATAAATAAAGCACTCGAGGCTGTAATCTGATCCCATGACTTGCACTGTTGCTCTGCCTGCCAGTAGCACAAGTTTCCAGGGACTTCTTTCTGAAGCAAAGCAGCAGCTACCTTGAAGGCTTGAATGTTCTCTTTAGCCTGCTAAAAGAGTAGTGCTGTGTGGTATGTGACTATCCCACAAATCCATCTCTGAAAAGTATCAATTTCACGTTCGTTTGCTGCCTCCAGACAGCTTGCATAATGGCTGTTCAGTACTGCATATTAATGCATTAACCTGCTGGAATACAGACTTACTGTTAAGGACTCTGTATCGTGTTATATTGATAGCCTTCTGGAAACTAATGGTAAGCACGCATGCATTTATAGTAATTCTATAATGGAAAATAATTTCAAGTCCTAGGATCTGTAGCAATTAATAGCCATTCTTAATATTTGCAGGCTGGAAGTATTTGGCGTGAGTATTGACATAAGGCTGATAAAGGAATGAAACATTACCAATATTGAGGCTAGTGTAGTAAGTGTAAAAGCATAATGATTTTACAGCATAATGATTTTACAACGTTTAAGTAGGGAGAACTTTGTTCTACTATATAGTACAGAGTTGTTATATAGTACAGTTATATGCTATAACTTTCCTATTCTTGTGACTTTACAGTTGTTAGTATGTACATCTCATTGGACTGTTCTATTTAAGCAATTATAAATATGGTCCTGTACATTAGGGACAGTATAGATCAGGGAAGTTGTAAGTGTTACTGTCCTTGGATCCCTGCACTTGTGAGGAGACCTGATACAAAGAGCAGAAAAGGAATGGGGGCATAGAGAAAACAAATGCTGCATAATATCACATAAGCTATAAATTAGGACAAAAAAAAACTTCCTTTGGATTAAAAAAGATCAATAAATGAAACATGAAAGTAGTTCTGCTGCTATCATCCTCTGCATTCTTGTTTCCAGGTTGAATGTCATCCATACCTGACCCAGGAGAAGCTGATCAACTACTGCCAATCCAAAGGGATCTCTGTGACAGCGTATAGCCCCCTTGGCTCTCCTGACAGGCCATGGTAAAACCAATTTGCAAGGGAGTTGGATGGGTTATGCTAACAGCATTGAGATTACAAGTTGTTCCATTGATTGTTCATCATGATACAGATAGCTGTTGGTAGGCTGGCTCTTCCTGTGTAGGTTTCTTGCCATTGAACTTCTGTTCTTTGTGTAGGGCTAAGCCAGAGGATCCCTCACTTCTGGATGACCCTAAGATTAAAGAGATTGCAGCCAAGCACAACAAAACAGCAGCACAGGTATGTGGGTGCTGGGTGGTGGGTACTGCTTCCTGTAACACAGTTTGTGTTTCTAATATTTAGAACAACCAGTGACACAAAAGGTGTAAAGGACAGCCTGGCTTTTCAAGTCCCTTTGAGCTGCTGCAGTTACATAAAGTAGCAATGCAGCTTGTTTATTGCATAGGCTGCAGTGTATTCTCAAAAAGGTTCAACAAACCATCAATAAGAAATGCTTTCTTGACCCACCTTCAGATGTTTCAGTCTACCCATCTCAAGTTCTTGCAGATAAACACTTGTGTAGACTGCTAAAAGCCTAGAAGCTGTCTGGGTACCACAGACCATATGGAAAAGGAGGAAAACACCACTCTTATACTTGAGGAAATTCTGCTTGGAGTACAGGTGTGATGTAAAATGTAACTCTGCTGTGATTGGTTAGTTCAGCTCATTGTACAGTTAACAGCAAATAGCTATTGGAATAGGTTTTGCATTTTACAGAATAAGAGCAGTTCTCTGACTCAGTGATATGCTCCTGCAGGTTCTCATTCGGTTCCATATCCAGAGAAATGTGATTGTGATCCCCAAGTCTGTCACACCACAGC
Source organism: Tragopan temminckii (assembly GCA_028571105.1). Lineage (NCBI taxonomy): Eukaryota > Metazoa > Chordata > Aves > Galliformes > Phasianidae > Tragopan > Tragopan temminckii. Next base: position 10,286 of record JAOWBP010053116.1, read on the forward strand.
GCATTGTGGAGAACTTCAAGGTGAGTGATTACAAGTGACCTGGCATCGCTTCTCCCTGCAGAGTAAGCAGGGATCCTTTCTCAGCCTTCCCAAAGCCCTCCTCAAAAAAGAGCACAGGGCTCTTTTCTCTGTTTACCTCTACTGTGGGCTGCAGTTGGAGAAGAGATGAACGCTCTGTTGCGAAGATGTCTGCTGAAAGTCACCACCTTATGTGGTGTCTCCTATTCTGCAGATTGCAGATGAATTGGCACTGGGAGTTTTACAGGCACTGAAATGTAGTAACACATCCCAAAAGACTAATGTAGAGCAAACCCTTAAGCCCTTGTATTCATAAATAATGTTGCTTTAAGTGTTACTTGACTGAAAGTGGTCATTAGAATTCAGCAATACACTTAGCTGGATTAAGTGGAATATGGAAGCCTTGTAGTTGTGTTTTGGAATGGGACCAGAAGATGCATCTTTGACAGAAAGAGGATGGAGGCATATTGTAATGCTGAAGTGCTCACTAAAGTTCTTGGAACAGCTGGCGTGTCAACCTTATCTACTGGCTTCTTTTATTCCCTCTACCACTGAAGTCTTGAAAAAAGGCATCTCTGGATTTCCTTCTCTTTCCTTCATGAAGGAAGCAGGCATTACTTCTAACCAGCTTACCTCCAATGTGGACTTGTTTTTTAATTTTGCGCATCTTGCCTACAATCTCTGATTTGTCTGAAGAGGTGATTTCCACCTGTTTCTCTTGTTAGGTGTTTGACTTTGAACTAACTAAAGAAGAGATGGCAACTATCCTCAGCTTTAATAGAAACTGGAGAGCTTGTGCAATGAGCATGTAAGTGCCAGAATTTTCTTGCTGTTACTCTCTCATCATGTTATTTAATGTTATTTACAGGCCTGTTAGTCTGACCTCAGTGCCAGGGAAGGTTATGGAGCAGATTGTCTTGAGGGAGATCGGCAGCATGTGTGGGACAACTGGGGGATCAAGCCTAGCCAGCATGGGTTCACGAAGGGCAGGTCCTGCTTGACCAACCTGATCTCCTTCTGTGATCTAGTGACCCGTCTGGTGGATGAGGGAAAGGCTGTTGATGTAGCTTACCTAGACTTCAGCAAGGCCTTTGACACTGTCTCCCACAGTGTTCTCCTGTTGAAGCTGGCAGTCCATGGCTTGGACAGATACGCTCGTGGCTGGATAAGGAACTGGCTGGAGGGCTGGGCCCAGAGAGTGGTAGTGAGTGAAGCTAAATCCAGCTGGTGACCTGTCACGAGTGGTGTTCCCCAGGGGTTGTTGCTGGGGCCTGTCCTCTTCAGTGTCTTTATTGATGACTGGATGAGGGCATTGAGTGCACCCTCAGTAAGTTTGTGGATGACACCAAGTTGGCATGAAGTGTCGATCTGCCTGGGGGTAGCGAGGCCCTACAGAGGGACCTGGACAGGCTGGAT
>JAOWBP010053117.1:0-11719 GCA_028571105.1 Tragopan temminckii
GCAGGGGGGTTGGACTCGATGATCTCTGGAGGTCCCTTCCAACCCCTACAATTCTGTGATTCTGTGATTCTGTGAGAGGATGCATCATAAGATAGGAATAAAGCTCTCACTTTTCAGTTGTTTTGTGAATATGCTGTTTTTTCAAAAGTACGGTACTTTTGTGAACAAAACCTCTCCCTCTTATTTTGGTCTTGAGAGCCACAAAAGGAAGTGAAAGATGGGAGCCTTTCAGCATGTAGGCTGTCCAGCTTGCTTTCGTGTGCATATTGAGGATGTGCACAGGAAGCAAGCTTGATATAGAAAGAGCTGTGTTTAGAGCCAAGCAGAAGGAGTGAATCCATATTTTCTTAAATGCTCTTAGGTATCTTCTCGGGTAAGTTAATATATTACTGTGATTATATTAAAAAATGTTTCACAATAATAAGAGTGTAGCATAGGTGCCATCGTTTTCTGTGGAGCTTCTTTTCTTAAGGCGGATATTTAACAGTGAATATTTAAGTGAAAAGTAGTTGTGGATTTGTCTATTATGGAATGTTAAGGGGCAAAAAGGAAGAAAACAATTGTTTAAACTGTATTCTATTCTGCCAGCAATGCTATTCAGAATTAAAATGTCTTTTTAATTCCTAAGTGTAGTTTGTTAGAGTTGAGTATCTCTATATAATTATCCATAAGGAAAGCAGAAGTATTGCTCAGTGCAATTAATTAGAGATTTGAGGGCAAGGCAGAAATTATTCAGTTCTGTAGCCAGGATTTTCTGAACAAATTTAATAGTTAAATAGCCTGGTTTTCTGAGGAAATGAGTTCGAGCTCTTCTGAAAACCAGCTCACTAATTTACAAGGCTCAATACTGCATTGGTATTTTCTAACTTTAGGCATGCAAACCAACAGATTCAGATGCATAACTTGAAAGATTAGCATCAGTAAGTACGTTCCTAAGTACTGTGGCTATTTCTGGAAATCTGACAAATATACAATGTCTATTTAAAACAAAATAAAAATGATTTCTTGCCCATTAATGGAGTGTTAAATTTGCCAGTAAAAGTAAAACCTAAACAGGGTAAATGGCATCTGCAGACTGCTGAGGTTTGTAGTCTGGTGGAAATGTGAGTTCTGGAATGCAGTAATTAGATGGGGTAGTCAATACTTGTTAATGAAGCCCATGCTTGTGATCCATCTTTAAAGGGAGAGAAAAGCAATACTGCCCTTCCTGTGGAGCCCTTATTGACCTGCTGCAGCAGCTGCTGTCAGCTCATACAGCGCTCCCGCAGAATGACTAGCACGCTTCCCTTAAGAATAAATAGTCTGTCTTCCAAAAGGGATGGAAGTGTTTCAAGAAAACAGAATGAAATGCTGCTGTTAGAAATATGAGGTGTTTGGCAAACAAATTATAGACACTCTTCTCTGTGTGTTCTAAAAAACACCCTCTGAAAGAAGAGACTGGTGCTGCTTAATTCCACTAACTGTATGGGATGCCTACGCAATAGCCAGACATGTTACTGCACTTGAATGTGCATTTTGTTGACTCTTTTATTTGTGTTTTTCCCATGAACTGTTTTTCTGATTTTTTTTTTCCTGGGATGCCAACTTTTGGAGGTGATCCGAATAGCAGGCTTATGGCAGCAACCTCTTCTTTATTGTAGCTGTCAAAGCAAGTTTGCCGGGATCAAAGATAGTGAAATGGTTTCTCCTAGAACTGAGTCTTTGCATAGTGTTTCTTTGAAGGCTATTCTAAATCTGGCTTAAGATGTGGAATATGTCACTGAGGTCTTTGTTATCCCATTTATTTCTGCAGCTACAGGAGAAAGTACCAAGGTTTGGGAGCTGTTTGTTTTCCCATGATAGAGGAAAGCTATTACTTTTTTATTTTGGAGTAAAATAAATGAAATTGTTAATTTTTGGAAATTCCTTTATAAAACATTGTAATCAATTTTATTCAGGATGACTGCCCCGCCACGAGCAAGAAGGCTAGTCAAAGCAACAAATTCTATTTCTTCAATTTATCTTGCTTGTTATGCATGATTTGGTAGTGTTCAAGGCTGTTCTTAGAAACTCATATAGCAGCCTATAAACATCAGTGGCTTGTGATACAGTTCAGTGCTCCCAGAGCATTTACATCTAAAGGAAGATGTCCCTTGCCTTTGCTGACCCCTGGGGTCACATTTTTCTTGATGCTTCTTCCAAGCTCACCATTGATATAGACGGATTCAGTTTTTGTTATCCTTTAACAAAGCTTCAGATATTTAAAGTATTTCGTTTCCTAATTAATACTGAGAACAACAACTGTTAATTTAATGAAACAAAGACTTCTTGAGAGTGAGTTTTGTCAGGACTGATCCAACTTTGTATTTGCAAGGCATCACGGTGACAGACAGCTGATGCTAAGGCTGATCTTTAGATTGTCAGCCAAATCCTACAGGCATTTAAAATTTCTTTGCTTTTGTGTTTACAAGATACCAACATAAACTTGTAGCTGGTTGAGCTGCTAGCATGTTGAAATCAGTTCTTGGCTTGTATTTATCAAATGCTTTGTTTGTAGCTGGTTTATGTTCTGATATTTGCAGACCTTTACTTCTTCTGTGCTAAAGTTAGTTAAGTGAGATACTGACCTTTATGTAGAGGCAACTCCCAATAAACCTTGTGTGCTCATAGGTGAAGTTTATGAATTCAGCTAGGTTGGAATCATAGGAGAGGCAGAGTCTTTTGTGCTCAGATATGAGTGGGGAGAGAAGAAGAAGTAGGAAGCCAAGCTTTTGAGTCCACCGAATCACTGGGAGAGTCCAAACCAAAGTTGAAAGCTGCAGTTTAGACTTATTTTTTCCCTTTTGTCTGGTAAGCCTTATTGCAATACTAAACTTGAACTACAGCTGAGGCTTTATTGGGGAAATGTAATGTCAAAGTAGAAGTTTATACGATTAAGGAATGAGCTATATTGAGTCTGTTTGTACTGTTTGACAGATGAAAGGCCTTATTTAAATTTAGATGCTTCCACTGTGTTGCCTTGATGGAACCATAAAGTTCTTTCCTTAGATGGGGCTCTGTATGCTTTGAAGTAAAAAGGGAAGAAAGCAATGCTTTAAACAAGGCATTTGTGGTGTTGTAGAAATTTCTGGGAACACAGTGGAAAGAACTGATGTTCTGAGCAGAAAATACAATTTTCAAGGGAAAATAGTTGCTTAGAAGAAAGTATATTAAAATTAAGTTGCTGATTCCAGTTCTGTATGTTTCACAGAAGCCAGGCGTAGGGGGAGGAGAAGGAGTTCAGTTTTGTCTTTGTAAATTCAAAGAACAAAGCATAGTTGGCTTACATACTTATCATTGTTTCTAGATGAAGTGTTGTCTGTCACCCATTTAAAAGAAAAAACAGAAAAAAACAACGAACATGCACGTATAAACCAGTGACACAGACACACAGAAAACCTCCTTTCCCCAAGACCAAAACCAAATCACCTATACTTCGGAAGCAGAAGAAAGATTAATTTGTGCCAAACCTATGGTCACTTCTTTTGTAAGCTTTATCAGGTAGGGATTTCTGAATCCTTTGTAAGAAGCACCTATTATGTATGTATGAATTTTGAGAGAAAAGAAGCTTGAAAATTGAGGTTCCTGCATTGCACTGGAGATGATAGTGCTATTTGCAATTTGCAAAGCAAAACTATCACAAGAGATCTAGGTGTTGCTGTTGCCATATTTTTTCCACCCTTTCTTCCATGCACCCAAATGACTGTCTTGTGGAGTTTGAGTCTCATGCTTCAAGTATATTTACATACAATGCTTAGTAAAGTCAAGTCCTGAAGAGTGTTGTTTCTAGACTTACAGCTCAATGCCTTTCTATTTCTATAGTTGGCCTCAGCTCTCACCAAGCTTTTTCCCAGACTACTGAAGAATGCATGAGTGCACCCTTCCTGCTCATACTTCAGTGCTGCTGATAGATCTTCTGTCCCAGAGGAGGAATGGTGGCATCCTCTGCAGAAAGGCTGATCTAGTGAGGTGGTTCTGCCAAGAGCTTTGGGCCTAAAATATTAATTCTCAAAGTCCAAAGGCATGAAAAATCAAAACTCTTGTATAGGTTCTATTCAGAACAGAACAGGACGGCTATTTTCTTTTCTTTTCTCTCTCTTTTTTTTTTTTTTAATTTTTATTTGGTGATCTGCTTCAGGGCTTGCCAGCCATTGCTTTGTGCAAGGTGATGACTGGCTTAAAAGTTCATGTTCTCTCCTGGCTTCCTTGGACTTTTGGAAGTCCTTTTATCTAAGAGGACTTCTATCTATGCTGAAGTCCTAGTCCTGTATTCTTTGATCCACTGCTATGTTATGTGAGCCTCCTGTGATTATTTTTTTTTTCGTTCTTGGCTTTAGGATCCTGAAATTGTCTTGAGATAGTTCCTGTAGTTCAAACTACACCAAAACAGTGAGATTTATGGAGAAGAAAGACTGTAATACACAACACTGTAACTGCAATGCAAAATACTTCTGAAGAAATACAGTCTTTATGTAGTGGAGTGGTTGTCCTAGGTATCACAGAGAACAGCTTGTTCCTTTATGAAACTTAACTTGTACTTATTTTAAAAACAAAAACAAAACCCAAGAAAAAGTAAATGTTCCTCTCAGTAATAGTTTGTCTCCCTCTAATAGTCAAAATGAAACTGGTGATCCAATGACAGTGCATGCAATTGGGTTTATTTTTAAAACTTCCTTCTTGAATATATTCCAAAGAAGTATTCTTATCTTCATACCTCAGGGAGGCACAGCCAGCATATAACAGACACCACTAAACTTGGTAAACCTTCTTTGAACTTTTACTCATCTTGACACTTGAACTTTGAATATCATATCATTGGTGTAAATATACATGCACCAAAAGACAGGATTGACTTTTGTTAAGGAGGGTTGTTGTTTTCTTTTTTTTTTTAATATTTATTTTACTAGCTTGTACAATGTGAAAATGTATATATTTAATATTAAAGGTTTGTTTAAAATGCTGTTGAATGTAGTCAGACTATACTTTCGACAAACCTCTCTGAAAGTAAATGGTTGACTGGCATCTTTTTCAACAGCAAATGTATTTTGATTTATCTGACTGTTACCGAAAGAGACAAGGATGCTGATTACTTGAAAAGAGCAGTGAAATACAATAACCATGATTTCATAGAGTCATAGAATGTCTTGGGTTGGAAGTGACCTTAAAGCCCAACCAGCCCCAGCCTCCTGCCATAGGCAGAACTGCCACCCAGCAGCTCAGGCTGCCCAGGGCCCCATCCAACCTGGTCTTGAATGCCTCCAGGGATGGGGTACCCAGAACTTTAATTGCTCCTGCTGTCATAGTGGTTTAATGCTTTAATGAATGGTTGAGTGGCAGTAGAATTCTGCCGTTTTTGATGATAAAATGGTGTGATTCCATTTTTTATCATGCTTGTTATGTAGATTTTTCGGTCTTTATAACAATACTTGTTGATAGTCACCTAACCTTTGTGCAAACAATCACCTTTGATGTGGAGTAGCTTTCCCCCACCTCCCACATACATTGTGTACTGGTCACCCTTGTAACTAAATAGGTACAAAATTACATGTTGTAAGTTCCCTCAAAGCTGGTAAACTTTAGACCGTTTGTTTGCTTCTGATTAAATAGAATGGGTTGCAGAACTTCTGGCTGTAATAAATATTTCCTTGTTGTTTGAGTGGTTAAAATAAGTGACAGGTGACTCTGAGGGTGTTAAAGGATGTGATGCAATGTTTGTGGATCTGACTTTCTTCCTGCATCTGTCTTGGCTACTTTTTTTTTCCCCAGCTGAATCTGTATGTGACGTATTCAAAAACAAAGTGCAGATGTTATATTATGAATCACTTTTGCCTTTGGTTTGCACACCTTTATATCCTTCTTCCTTCATCATCTGTTTGTGAGGTTTCTGGTAAGCTCCCAGAAATATCACAAAACTGACATGTTCATCCTTTACATCACTTCTGATATCAGTGTCATGTTTTACAGACTAATTTTTAATTAAAAAACAAAACAAAATCCTCCCAAACCAGAAAAAAAGTTGGACTTTAGTTACAAGCACACTGTAGTGTGGGAAGAGCAGTTGCTTTCTCTTGGGTCACTTTTGACCAGATTTAGCCGTTTTCAGTCCTTGAAAATATACTCATCACCAGTGCTTCTCAAAAAATATTGAGATAGCATTGCTGAGAGCCTTATACATGAATAATCTTAAAATACTGAGAGAAGTTTTGTGTAGGCTCTCCTCCCAGGAGCGTCATGTGCTCCCCAGTAAAAATAGATCTGTAGTGATATAGTAGCAGTTTAGAAGTAGTCTCCTTTGGAGTGGGATGTGCAGAGCTAAATTCAGAACAACACATGGGGGACTGGCAACTCTTTAAGTAGGATGCGAGCAGGAAAAAAGGAACTTTGGTAGCATTTTTGGAATAGTTGTTTTGATGCTGAAGCTGGGAAATGGCAAGACGAATCTTAATCAAATTCCTAGGAATCCTGGAAATTCACTGTCTGCTTCATGGAATTTTTCCTTACAAGGTCTGTGTTTGAACTCCCTGGTTGTATTTTTCTAATACACTTTTAGAACAGCTAACTCTTTAAACTTGGCATAGAGAGACAGCTGCAGCCCTAAAATGATCCTTGGCACTTTACTGCTTTCCCCAGCTGGCAAGTTTTCCTGTTGTTTTCCTCTTCCCTTTTGTGTAAGTCAGTTGATGATATTTGTTTGTTCTGTAATGGGGAAACAGTTTCCTCCATCTGATATTAGAACAAAGTCTGATTTTTATTTTGATTTCTGGGTCACTCCTTATAAATACCGTGTGTGTCATCCAGAACTGTGTGCTCATTTTTCTCAGTCTATATTCCTTGCTTTAAAATGTCTGCACAACCACTAGTAATTAATGACTGTTTCCTCTTTGTCCCTTCATAGCCAGTGGCATTATTAGTGCTGTAGTTACCCACATCTGTACAGAGAATGAAGGAATAAACTGAGGACAGAAAAATTCTTTGTAGAGCCAAAGAACTAGAACTTAGATCTATAAAAGTACTTCAGTAGCTTACAATCAGGCTTTTCTCTTTTGTCATGGAATTTTGTCATTTTAAATTCTCCATGCAGGTTATAACATAGTAATTCTCTCATTAATTCCTGTTTGGATAGCAGTCTTTCCCACTATTTTTTTTTTTTTTTTCACAGATAACTTTGCTTTCTCGAAAGCAAATGCAAATTCTTTTAAAGTTGTTTGTGCTCTTAAAAATGAGGAGGACAGAGTGGTGTAGTGAACTTCTTTTAAAAGCATTATCATGTCCTGTCTCAGAGAATGTGAAGCCACTTGCCTGAATTGAAGGATTTATTAAAATAACTTTTACATCTTCTCTGTGTTATGGTCTCTATCTTCTATGATCTCCTGTTTAAGCTTAATCTCTATTGCCCCAGATTAGTCCTAGAAGTTATTTCTCCCTACCCCAAATAAACTATTTAGAAATATTTAGAGATAAGCAAAAATTCCAGGAAGTTTGCTCATGACTTCAGCTAAGGTCCAAGGTTGGGGTGCACATCATCCACGGAAAATGCCCTCAATCTTATTTTCTATGAATAATGATAAATTGATATTATTTAGGCTTTCCTGCTTCCTCTGTTCCCCACCCCTTCCACCGCTGAATAGAAGCCAAAGACCCCAAACAAAATGTCAGTTTGACATTTAGTGAGTCTTTTTTTTTTCTTCTTACAAATAGTTGTTCAATGCCTTTGTATCCAAAAAACGTAAAAATCCTTGTCCTTCTATGAGGTTACTGAATTCTAAAACTCCTCAAAGGATCCTTTGAGGAAAAAAGAAAAAACCACCGAAACAATTTTGCAAATTTTTTCTTGTCTCTTTCTTGTTTGTTTTCTTTCTGTCATATATATGAGCGGTTTAGAAAAGGTTTAAAACACTTGAAACTCATCAGATGAAGAAAAATAATGAGTAACTGTTACAGCTGGTGTTGTGATACTTCAAATTATACTCAGGATAAAACAATTTGCTCAGTGTTTAATTGTCACATTCGAGCTTGTAGGAGGAGCCACTTGATCCTGCTGTGCTTACATTTCTTGGAATCTTGCTCTTTGGGTAAGGAGGTTATGGTAAGACAGGGGATTATTTTGGCTTCCAAAGCAATTTTAGTTACTGGAGTACACTGTTCAATTGGTAGGCCAGTCAGTTTACATGTATTGCTTGAAAGACAGGAAAAGAGTAATTCCTTATTCTTGGGTTAATTCTGGAATTGACACTGCTTCAAATTTATAATGGTTAATTACCTTGGACAGTGGGAAGGAGGGCATCCTCAGCAAGTCTGTAAGTGGTGCTGAATGGAGGCAGAGGATTTGATACGGATTTGCCAAGTTGGATAAGTGAATTGACCAAAAACTCCTGCAGTTCATCATGGGCAAATCAGAATGTTACTATCTGAGCTAGAACATCTCTGGGCAATAGTACAAGCTGGTGTTTGGGGAGCAGCACTGCAGAAAATGATATGGGGAACTGGTGAATAAGTTGTATGTGATTAAGTAGTGTGACCTCATGGTGAAGTGGAACCAACTGCAGGTGGTCAGGGAAAGTGATTCTTTCACTGACAGTTCGGAAGATGAAAAATTGTCAAGCCATGTGTCAAGACGTACAGAAAAGATGAATTAAATCCTTGGAAAATGCAAAGCTGACCCTTTTTAAGAAAATTATTTTTAAAGGCATGAAGGAACATGGTGCTCTTCTAGGCTGCAGTATTTCTTACATATGCATCTGATTTCACAGTCATATTAAGGATGTCCTAAGACATAATAAGACTAGGAAGCAATAAGAGTAGGAAGAGTAGGAAAAATAAGTAGCAATGTTTGCACTCTACTATAGTGAGCCATCATCGTGGGTGTACATGGCTTGGGAAGAGGCAGGGCATTCGTTCAGAATTTTGCACTGAAGGGACAAGGACTCGAAGTTGGGTTTCTTTCTCTCTCTCATTCTGTCTTTCTTTGTTTCTTTCTTGTATTGATCATCTAAATACTTTGATATTTAAAGACATTAAAAAAATACTTGCCAGTATTTTCTCAATAGTGATATTGATAACATGAATGATTTCTGGAGTTATTTTCAGTTTTCTTGGCCCTTGCTACATGAAAAGGTTGTCTTGTGTGCTACAATTGATTCATAATTTACTGTTTTAATTCAGGAGGATGCAAAGAGAATGTACAAGTGTAAAGGTAGCCAGATGGTGGCAACCTGGCAAGACTTGAACATGATAAATAGTAACTGTGTAGAACCTGGCTTGTTTACAAGCTTAAAAACAAACACAGTCACCTCACCACCCCAAATAAAAGCAGTATGAGGGGATTGAGTGTACTCGCAATCAGTTTGCACATGACACTAAATTGGGAGAAAGCGTTCATCTGCTTGAGGGTAGGAAGGCCCTACAGAGGGATCGGGACAGGCTAGATTGATGGGTGAGGCCAGTTGTTTGAGGTTCAGCAAGACTAAATGCCAAATCCTGCACTCTGCCCACAACACCTCATGCAACTCAAGGCTTGAGGCAGAGTGGCTGGAAAGCTGCGTGGTCAAAAAGGATCTGGGGGTTTTAGTTGGTAGTCAGCTGAACATGAGCGAGCAGTGTGCCCAGGAGGCCAAGAAGGCCAATGGCATCCTGACTTGTATCAGAAATAGGGTAGCCAGTAGGAGCAGGAGGATGATCATCCCCCATATACGGCACTGGTGAGGCTGCATCTTGAGTACTGTGCCTGTTTTGAGCCATTCATGACAGGAAGTACACTGAGGCCCTTGAGTGTGTCCAGAGAAGAGCAACAAAGCTGCGAAGGATCTGGAACAAATCTTATGGGGAATGGCTGAAGGATCTGGGATTGTTTAGTCTGGAGGAGTCTCAGAGAGACCTAATCACTAGTCTCTACAATGATCTGAAAGGAAACTGTGATAAGATGGGAGTTGGCCTCTTTTTCCAGGTTACTAGCAATAAGAGGAGAGATAATGGCCTCAAGTTATGCCAGGGGAAGTTCAGGTTGGATGTTCGGAAAAACGTCTTTTCAGAAAGAGCGGTAATACCTTGGAACAGACTGCCCGTGGGAGTTGGGAAGTCACTGTCCCTGGATGTGTTCAAGCACTGTGTGGATGTGGCTGTGAGGGGCATGGTTAGCGAGTTAAGGTGGTGATGGGTTGACAGTTGGACTTCTTGATCTTAGAGATCTGTTCCAACCTTGATGATTCTATGATTTCTGGACTCATAAGCATGTTTGTGTTTTCTAGTAGTTTCTCTTTTTCTTTGGCTTTCTTGTTTGTGAATCTACAAGCCATAAGGTGCACTGGGAGAACTTCAAATGTTACCCACATTTTTTCTTTTCTTTTTTTTTTTTTTTCTGAGGAGTTTGGTTGTCTTTCTTCTTGTCTGTTCTACTGAGGTTGGATGCTGAGTAGATGAGTCTAAAATTCTGTAAAGCTGCTGTTTACAGAATACCTGAAGCTTTGTCTCTTAGTTATGAAGCAGTCTGCAAGGCAACAGAATCTAAAAAGAATTATTCATTCATCTTAGATGCTTATTCAAATAAAAAAAGAGTTTGAGTATAATCAAATCTGGCTATTGTTTTCCCCCTGGAAATTCTGGAAATGGAAGAGAATGTGGTGTTAACTTGGAAAAATTCCTTGGTACAGTCATAACATTTTTGCTTATTTTTATTTAGCGATTGGTAGTCTTCCTAAAATACAGTTCCTTGGCACACTAGTTTCAGTATTCAGCGAAGATGTATGCTGTTGAAGGGGGAAGGGAAAATAGTGAGGATGTTTACCATTATGTACTGTACTTATGTAGGCTTCCTGTGTATCCTGAGAGAGCTTCTCAGATCTTTTTGCTCCCAACTCTAAACAACATAATCCCTTGAATCACCAGAGACAGCTGAGGAAGACAGTATGGCTTCTTGTGGTTTACAGTGTCCTCAGAGTCTAAATACTTATAACTGGAGTCTCTTTTGGCTTTAGCATTTCCTGAATTCTTGGTGACAACAAAATGATTGAATTTTCCTTTTTAAAATAAAATACTGAGCAATCTCTCCCTCTAGTCAACAAGCAGCAGAGATGTTTCTAACTCCAGCTGCTGCTTTATAGGAAGATGGCAGACATGTAGAATGCATTTATGTGCAGAGGACAGTGTCTTCCACTGCTTCTAAATTGTGTGGGGTCAAATGAAGGATTTACGTCCTATTTTAGCATTGCTTTTGGTGAACCCCAAATGTAGATGCTTCTGGTCTGATGACAGAGTGTCTTAAATTTGGATGTGCTGAATCTTCTCTGAATTGAGGAGTGGGTGCATTTTGGAGATAATTTGTTTTCGGTCACATAGTACTGAATTAAAAATCTAGTCTGGACTGCCCTGTCAGTTCTGTAGTTTCCAGATATGAATGTCACAACTTATTAAAGTCTTTTCTTGGATTAGTAACTCAGTTTGAAACCTGTTACACAAGAGATTTCTCCATCTCATCATATTATGGGATTACATTAAAAAAGATGGTGACTGAAGCAATAGAAATAAGATAGAAAAATCACTCTCAGGGTATAGCCTTAATTATTGTTTGTTATTTAAAACTACATTAAGCCTTTTATAAAATAATAAATGTTAAAATAAATGGCAATATAGTGTGTGATGTAATGCCGTGGTATTTTAGGTAACTGTGGTTCAGATGAATACATGCTCTTTGTAGACTGTCAGATGC
>JAOWBP010053118.1:0-11718 GCA_028571105.1 Tragopan temminckii
GGCTTTCTCAGTTTTTATTTTTTTTCATTCTGAGCTCTCAGGGATAGTGTCTATTCCTATTTGTGCTTCACAGGATCCCAAACACACTCTTCACAAATAACAAAAAGCAGCACACCAGCTGTCTGCCTTTCTGTAATGGGAAGTAGCTGATATGTCCTCTTGCATTGTGATTATTCTGTTCTGCAAGATTTCATTTGCACATTTTAAAAGCAAGCTTGAACTGATTGACAATCATGTTCTGGGTCACAGCATTTCTGTGAGACCAACGTACTTCTACACACCTGAATCTTAAGAACAAAGGAGAAACACCTAAGCTTTTAAAAAATTCATTTATAACTGGATATTGGAGTGTAAGTTAAAATTTTATTTTTTCTAGGACTAGATTCAATGATTTTCTATGTGATTGTCACAATGGGTGAGAATTACCTACTTTTTTAATGCCACTTGAAAATTGCATAGTTAGTTAATCACACAATGAGAGAATGATAGTAATATATAAAGGAGGCAGTGCACTTGAAAATTAAGATTTAGGATAATTTCCATTTAAAGACATGGAAGAACTAGCTGGAAAGTCCACTCAAGAGGATCCGTAGTAACAATCCTCAACAAAGAGAGCAACAACCTGTTAGTCTAGGCTCAGTAGCACAGTTGACTATGAAAACTTGCAGAGGGAGCAAATTCAGAAGGCTTCATCTTAACATCAGCATGGCCTTTGCCAAGACATCTCTTGAAGAAATTAAATTTGTCATTTATTAGCAATGTAAAACACAGCCTGGTTTCTCCTTGGAAGTAAGGACTAGTACTCACAGAAGTACAGCAGCCTGACAGCTCATAGCAGAAGCCAGTGATTGCAGATGTTTGGAAATGTACTTTCACTCAGGCTTTTATGCCTAAAGATATAAGTCCTCTCTTGCCATTTTTATATTCAAGTAATGGGAAAGAGGCACTTACTTACAGTCTGAGACACGTCCCATCTGCAGTCTCTGAAAGTCACCCAGTGTCTCCTAAATGTGTATAGTTTTAATAGATGCTGATATCTTCTGACAGTCCCTAGCACTGCCAGTTCTCACATCCAGGCTACACAGTACTGGCAGACTTTCCACACGTGGACTTGTTGCAGGAGAACTGCTCCTATCCCTAACTAGTTTATTTTGCTAAATCCAGCCTGAGACTACCTTTCATATATTTAAAGGATGACCACTATATTTCTTCACTGCTGAAGCATAGCTTAAATATTTTAATGCCAAAGTATAAATCATGTTCTTGTAGTTGGAATCAAGGATTGAGTTCAAATTCTCATTATTGCATGTAAGGATTTTTTTTTTTTAAACAAAGATCAAAACTGGCAGTTACTGCAAAGTGATAAATTACAATGCATTGCAAACATCTGTGCTGGCATGGTTGAGCACGAATAATTCTTTATTCTCAGCTTGAAGGTTCCTTTACTCTATTACTTCTCTACTAGAGTTAGAGAGAATAGCTACCAGACAATGGAGCAGGGCTGCTTTACTAGTTTTTTTAACTCTTCTGAATGATATTCTGCAAAATGAGGATCCTGTGAATATTTACATTGTGCTCAGAGATCCAACACCATGCTGACCGCTGGTCTGGTGAGGCCAGCAGCTGCCATAAAGATTTTCCTCAGAGAGAATCAGGCTAGAAATAACTCACATTCCCTATGTTAAGCCTTTCTGAAAGAGGTCTGAAGCCTTAACCACCTGAAGATAAATGACACAGATCAGAGATGATTTGTGAAAAGAGACTCAAGGCCCAATCTTATTTCAGAGTGTAGGGGTGTGTCTTCACATTTATTGCAATCCACTTTTCTGACCATAGGTGTACCCATTTTTCTTCAGATATCTATTGCTGCTCACCAAGCATGCACACTGCACACTGGTCTCTTTCCATGCAATTTACTCAGTTCTTCTGCTTTGCACAAGCTCCTACTCATCTCTGTAGCAGGCCAGTCCTTTGACCTTCAGCTAGTTTCAGTTCAAAACCTCATCTTATTAAACTGTATATGTTCTTTCCAGTGCAAGATTTGACAGCAGGAATCATCTTGTTTCTTTTATCTTTCATCAGTTCTCATTTTTCTGAATTGAAGAATGTAAACAACATTTAATCAGCCAGACAATAACTTCTTTCCCATCTAGATGCCATTCTTTAGCATAGCAACTACTGAGATAACTCATAACTCTACTGGAAATTGTCCATCAAAATTTTTTCAGATAGTATTATTTTTCTGTGTGTTATTTGTCTAAAAATTACTCACAGAATTGTTAATACTGTTAGGCTTTTGGGACATGCAAGTGACAAACAGTGGGCCAACCCCTCACCTCTTTTACTTTGTTTCACTTTGGCAATGTTCCCAGTTTGATTAGTCATTTTTGCAACAGAAGGCCAGATTTTGAGATCCTTGTTCTGTCCTTTTCAGGTGAATGCTAATGGAACTGCATCAATAAAGAAGAGACCACAGAATTAGATCTGATCCTGAATATAGTCTCTAGTTTGATGTGCTTCATCTTTAGCACTGTCAGGTTTGTTCTTACAATGAAGTCATTTGAGCTGTTGTTTTGAAATAATTGTGGAACATACGCCTTCTTTCACAGACCCCAGGCCTGGCAGTGTCCTTCAGAAGCCGAACTGGGTCCTCGAGTGAGTGCAAGCAGGTTATAGCTACAAGTTTTCTAACATCACTACAATCCTTTACTAATATGTATGATAAGAATAAAATCCCTTATATAAGTGTAATGAACAGCTGTTGTCTTTGTGTTTTTATTATCCCTAGGAGTAAGGTCAAGTTAATGAGTCCATAAAGGAAGAGTACATGCCTGGCTTTTTCTAGTAAATGTATTACCCAGAGGCAAAAAATATTCCACTTTTGGTCAGGAAGAAGTAATTCATAATTTCCTGATCTTTTTTTGGTTTTAACATTTGAGATTTTGATGTCAGAAAACAATGCCAATTATGTTCATTCAACTAAAACGTAACATGCAAGAGAACAGAATCTGTGAAGAATGAAGCAAGGACCATAACAAAAAGAATTAAGAGTCATGCATAATAATTTTCCTATACTCCTCTACATAGCAGAGATCAGATCCACAGTTGCTCTACCCTGCTGATTTTCCACATCTTCACCATCTTCATGATGGTGTGGTATCTAGCCCCATATGAGCTGGTTTTCTGGCTCCCTTAAATAAGGTAGATAATTTTGTGGAAGGAAAAACCATGGAATGGATTAAGATGGAAGAGATCATCCAGTTCCATCCCACTACCATGGGCAAGGTTGTCAACCACCAGTTCAGATGCCCGGGACCCCACCCTGGCCTTGAATGCATTCACTTCTATGGGCAGCCTGTACATGTGTCTCACAGTCCCCTGAGTAATTTTTTTTACTAACATCTTACCTAAATTTCCCCTCTTTTAGTTTCAAGCCATTCCCCCTTGTCCTATCAGTATCAGAATATGTAAAAAATCGGTTACCCACTTGCTTATGAGCTCTCTTCAAGTCACAGTGAGGTCTCCCTAGAGCCTTTTCTTCTCTAAGATAACAAGCCCAATTCCTTCAACCTATCTTCCTAGTAGAGGTGCTCCAGCCCTTTGCTAATCTTCACAGCCCTTCTCTGGATCCTCTCCAACAGCTCCACATCGTTCCTGTGCTGAGAGCCCCCAGTCTGGACACAGTACTCCAGATGATGCCTCATGAGGGCAGAGTAGAAAGGGACAATCACTTCCCTTTCCATGCTGTCTGGACATTGTATTAAAACAATAAAATATACAACAAATATTATAAAGTAGTAAGTGTGATGGGATTTTTTTTAAGAGTTTAACAGCATTCATTTTCAGAGGATAATGTTAATTTAGGCTAGGAGGGAACTCAAAATGTCAGCTCGATACCCTCTTCTGCTAGAGTTTTACACCTAAGGATCAAGACCTAAATCTATGTTGTGCTGCTCTGAAAACATCAGGCACTTTAACCTAAAAAAAAAAAAAAAAAAAAAAAAGACTAGAAAATACTTCTCCTTGTGTCATCATCACAGTCCAATATACATCTGAAGTTACATGGTCCTGAAGTCTCATGAAGAAAGATTGGAAGTGTGATGAAGAAGGCCCTTTTCCAGGATGATGATTTTCAAGGAAGTTCCAAATACTTTTCTAATGTTTTGTTCAATTTTGAATCCAAATTGACTCAAGCTCTCTATCTTCCCCCTTACATAGATGTAACTAGTGCTCTTCCTCACACCTCCCTCCCCTGTGAGGGCTGTATCAGTGTATGCTTTACACCACTGGATAAGTAACAGAAACTGCACTTGAAGCCAAAAAATACCATTCATTTCCTTTGCTTCTGCCTTCATTTCTGCTCAGTGCCTATGCAAACAGAAACATTGGGAATGCACATCTAGGGAATTTGATTCTTTGTGAGGCAGCTGCACTGAGCTCCCCTCTCTTACAGCAGTACTGCTCACTCTGTGGTCATGACCCAATGTCACTGTGATCTTGTCCACTGTGACACTGCAGTGACACCATTGCCACTGTGATATTCTCCACTGTAAAGAATTGTCCGCACTCCTTTAATAGCGGGGCATGCTTCCCTTTCCCTTTTGGGCAGCTTGGTTGGGCAGAGCTGCTGCCCATCATGGCAGGAATCCTGCTGTGACAGGAAGAGGTGGAGCCCCATCTCCTGGTGCAACAAAGCACTATCATGAGTGCCACTGCACACCTTCCCACTGTGTTAAGGCTGTTATTGTGTGTCTTCCCACTGCGTCACAGAACTGCCTGGCAAAGAAGTGTCTGCAAAGCAGCACCTAAAATCCATTGCCTCTGGGAAGTCTTTTTTAACTACTCAAAATGTTGAATGGATTCTGCTTGTTTCACAGTTAAGTTCACCTTGGTTTAATTCCGTCTACCTCAAAAGCTCTGTTACTGAGAATTTTCTGTTCAGTAATTTGTTTCCTCACAGGATTTCTAGTTAAAGACTATATATTTTCTCCTACTGAGTCAACTGCAATGTTGATAGCTACTGTTGCTATGCTGCTACATCTAACAACCATGCCAAAAAATAATGCATTTTGCAAAACAACAGCCTCTGCCCATGCAGCAACTAGTTACAATTTTGAAAAAGATTATCAGCTTGTGAAGACTAATTCATAAAAATGAACATAGCAGAAATAAATCAAAGCCATTTCAGAGGTAAACAACTGGGAGGAAAAGCACCTTTTGGGTACAATAATGTGTTAATTTTTGTCTTCCATTGTTTTTGTGTCAAGAGCTCTATGAACTTAAGTGTGATACATTGAATATATTAAAAGGAAATAACTGGATTCCAGTTTTCAGCAGTTTCAATTATCAGCTCAATGGAGGAAAATATGGTTTATGAGCAACACAGATTTTTTTTTTCTTACCCTGTACTCCTTTCCTCGTTGGGTAATATCCAAGGCCAAATTACCTAGAATCACGGACTAGCTGTTTTGTCAGCCATAGCCAATGTCCAACTGTTTGTGTTGGGTATGTATATATCCTATAGAATGATTATACTAGTTGCTGGTGACTGTTTCTCTTCTTCAGTTGACAGGGCATATGTAAGTGTTAAGAGTTTTATTGGCATGCCCACACAGAAGTAGAACAGTTCTTATACAATACGTTTATACATATATTATTATTGAAAGAAGAAGCAAATAAATTAATCTGAGCCTGCCCATGAGGGGACCTAATAAGGGAAGATTTGGGGAAGAAGTGCAGTGAGGAGTAGAAAATAAGATTTATCTGGAAGTTGTACTTCTCCAGTGAGATACCAGACTGGGAAAGGGAAAAATTCAAAGTTGGTGAGTTCTTGTGCTCTTTCTGAAAGGAATGGCAATACTGACATAGCATCAGTTTGTGTATTAAAACTGTGAAAGGCTACTCCTAGTTGCTGAAAATACTGTGAAGATCTTTCCTATGTAACAGCAAGAGATTCTTCATTCAGGTTTGACGGCTAAGAAAGGAAAATGATTTAGAAGTACTATCTCTTTTCCGTAACTCATAGAATCATAGAATCTGTTCACCTGCATGTTATGGTTTAGTGTGATGAGCACCATTGGCACTGTCTTCTGACCTCAAAATCTCAAATGCTAAAAGAAAAAGGATAGGGTAATTATAAATTGCCAGTTTCCCTGGTCTTCCCTTCTCCCTTTCTTAAAAGCAGAATTGATATTTCCCTTTTTCCAGTAACCAGGGGCTTTGTCTGACAGCTGTGACTTTTCAGATGTGATGGAGAGTGGCTTGACAACCACAGCAGCTAGTTCCTTTAGGACCTTTGATGCTTGTTGTCTGGCCTCATAAAGCTGTACACACTCAACCTCATGAGGAAATCTCTGAGTTGTTCTGCTCCTACTGGAGGAGGGATTTTTCTTCCCCTGCCCCTGCCTAGAGGCTTTAGGGATATGAGAGGTAGGGGAAGTCTGGATGCCAGCGAAGATTGAGGCAAAGAACTTACTGAGTACCTCCATCTTCTCCAAGTCTGTTGAAGCTATTTCATCCTTCTCATTTATCACAGGAGGTACACTCTCCTAAGCCCTTCTGTTTTAACAGTGTACCTATAGAATGATATTTTTCACATCCCTCAGAAAGTTCAATTCTCTCTGCACCTTGGCTTTCCTGATCAATCTCTACATGTCCCAACAGCATCCCTGTATTCCTTCCAGGCACATGTCCCTGTTTCCACTGGCTGGACATGTCCTTCTCTTCACTCAGTTTGACCAGCAGGTCCTTGCTCAGCCATGCCAGTTTCCTGCCTCCTCTGTTTGATTTCTTATGCTGAAGGATGGAGAACTCATGGGGTTCTGGTACAGTGGGAACAGTTTTGAATACAAATGTGCAATAAACTGCCAATTACAAAAAGAATCCAATTAGCTTGTTCTTGAACATTGAATATTTGTTTTGCATACATATTCTTTATTATGCATTTGAAGAATCAGAAAAAGGTAATTGTGGAGATGACAGGAGGGAGGATTTTTTCTTACTCTCAAAAGCAAAGGAAAGCCAAAAGCTTTGTGATACATTTGGCTCACAGTAATGGGAATAGTGGAAGGAAGGAAAAATAGAAAGATAATAATAAAGCAGCACTATAATTAGAATTATCAGCAGGAACTGCAAATTAATCCAGCATTACAGTATGAAGAAACTTTTCAGTGACAGTATGCTTCATTTTCGATCAGAAAAGGGCCCCTGGTATGGATTCATTAAGTTTATATCGGAATCTGAATTATTACTGTATCTTGGTGGACCTGTAGAATTGGAAACAGCAAGGGTCCTTAATCATTTGTTGAATTTAATAATTTTTTGCCTAGATATAATCTT
This sequence comes from Tragopan temminckii, assembly GCA_028571105.1. NCBI lineage: Eukaryota > Metazoa > Chordata > Aves > Galliformes > Phasianidae > Tragopan > Tragopan temminckii. The sequence goes on from JAOWBP010053118.1 coordinate 7,339, forward strand.
CCTTAGATGACAGTTACAGAATTATGAAAATCTAGTTTGAGTATTCCTTTTTAGTGATGTATAGTCTTACCCAGGTACATTATAAAATTTCTTCTCTAACAGTTTTCCTGCAATGTTCCTGTTCTCATCAGTTTCTTGCCTAATAATCATCTCATTTTTTAACTTCATATACTGAATACCTTTCTAACATTACCTATTGTCTTTCTTTTCTCCTTTTGTTTTAGTTTCGATAGCTCTGTCAATATATCTGAACTTAATTTGTATTATGGAATTTATTTTAGGTATTTGGAGTAGCTTATGAGGAGTTCATGGAAAAGAGAGAGCAAAATTAAGAAATTAAGCAGTCACCTAACTTATTTGCATGCTTGGGCCATTGATACTCCTGCATCTGTTAACTCTCACGCATACATTGTTGGGACAATAGAAACTGTTTACTTTATTTACCACTGTGGCTAGGCAAGCAATCACTAAATACTCAATAGCACTTACAGAAAAAAAAAAAAAAAAAGATAGCAAAATCACTGCATTGAATGTCTGACAGCTCAGACATTGGGAGAACAGGGATATGCTGTTTCTCCCAAATTTAAAGGCACTTGTGTAGTTTTTCCTTTAGTGAAGTGACAGAAGTTCTATTATCTCTATTTTCAGTAATGATTTCTAAGCTAGAATAATCTGGTTTCCTGCCTCTGGAGGGACTGGATATCTGGCTCACTAAATCCTTTTAAGAGATAATTAAGTTAGCATTAGGGGCTGTATAAAATACTGTGTTTATTTAGTTTCTTTAAATATTCATAACAAGGAGCTGAGAGTTTGTGATTTAGAAGTATCATCACAGAATCATAGAATGCCTTAGGCTAGAAGAAATCTTAAAGACCATCACCCTAGCATCTAATCTAAATCCCCTCTCTTATAGTTCAAAGCCATTCCCTCTCATCCTGTCACTGTAAAGCAGCGTAAAAAGATAGTCTTCCACCTGTTTATAAACTACTCTCAAGTACTGGAAGGCCACAGTGAGATCTCCCCAGAGTCATCTCTTCTCCAGGCTCAACAGCCTCAACTGTCTCAGCCTCCTTCTTAGAGGAGCTCCAGCACTTTGATCATCCTCATGGCCCTCCTTTGGACCTGCTTCAAAAGCTCCATGTCTTTACTGTGCTGGAGACCCCAGGACAAAGGATTCCAGATGGGGCTTTGTGTGGCCAGTACGGGGGTACAATCACCTCTCTCACCCTGATGGCCACCCTCTTTTGATGCAACCCAGGATACTGTTGGGCTGCGAGAGCACACTGCTGTCTCACGTCCAGCTTTTTATCCAAAGTCCTTCTCAGTAGGGCTGCTCTCAATGAGTTCTTCTACCAGCCTGTATGCATATCCGGGATTGCTCCAACCCAGTGCAATACTTTGCACTTTGCTCTGTTGAACCTCATTCGGTTCCTGCAAAACCACTTTTCAAGTTTGTTAAGAATGGCATCCCTTCCTTCTGTCATACCAACAGCTGAAATTCAAAACTACAATGATGTGTTTTAGAATAAGGGAAAAGGCAACAAGAACAAAATTTGCAAACAAAAACTACACTAAATGAACTACAGCCCTGAGAAATGAACTTGGCTTGCAGCTTGACAGGTGAGTATGAAAATAAAAATGCCTCACAGATTTGCCCAGTTACTGAAAAGATATACTAGGAAAGGGATAACATTATGTTAACTCAGTGTTGTCAGCTTCTCCAGATCCTGCAGGAATTCTTGAGAAAAGACCAGCAAGATACGCAGGATGGAGCATTTTTGTATTATTTTGTAGGTAAACTGCTAAATGTGTAGGGGTAGATTTCATTGTTAGAGGTCAAGTTAGTAGCCAACACAATGCCAATGCAAGTGGATGAACCCAATGGCCATGGGGATGAGAGAATTATATAGGAAATAAATGGAAAAGAAAAAGAGTTATCAAAATCAAAATGCATTTTCCTCTACATTGAAATCATTATTTTGTTGGAAGCAGAATTTCTAGCTCTCGTAAAACCATTTCCTCAGAATCTAGAGTAGCTAAATAATATTCTCTCTTAATCAAGATGTTGTAACATGATAGAATAATTACACAAAGTTTTCTAAATTTCTTCATTTCTTAAACACCTCAAAGCAATGAAATACAGAGGAAGGCAGCAGAGAATACAGAGCAATGTCAATATGATGCTAAGCACCATAAAGGAAGTAATATTTTTAAATTCAAATAAATATACCCCTCCCCTAGAAAAAGGTAAAGAACTGCTGAAGCAGCAAGGTTTTTAGTAAGCCAGGAATCATACTATAATGTTTTTATTCTGTCTTCTACCTACCTGGTAGCTGTGCTGGCTTTTCTTCAGCACATTTTTTCATGGCGATTAAAGTCTACCTTTAGCAGTTCTCTGCTGACTTAGTTCAAGGCCAGCATGCAGTGAAGGTTGCATAAAGACAGAAGCTAGAAGTGTGGTCCCCAGACACTAGACAGTACAGAAAGATGCTGAAATTCCCCTCAAATTATATAGGAGGCAGTTATGGATCCAGAATACCAGTGCTCTACAGAGAAAAGCATGCCCAAAGTAAACGTCAAAAGCAATTTTCTTTAAATTTTCTTGCATGATCTGCTCTCCTCATTGTTCAGTAGGCACTTATGAAACTAGAGCTTAAGGACAGAGTTTGTCTCTGCTTGTCAAAATGCCATGTTCTCACATAGAAGATGTGTATCTTTCACCTTAGGTGATATGAGCATGAAAACAGAAATAACCCAGATAATAACCCTTCTCAGGTAGAGAGAATCAGGCAGAGAAAGATGCCAAACCAATTAACTCAGTCAGAAAAAGTTTTACTGAAGAGGCTTTATGGGTGCAACATGTCCAGTAACACAACTGTGGATACTATGGAAACTTTCTACACAAAGCTTTAGGTATTTATCAGTTTGAAAGCACCAGCTATTTCCTTGCAATATTTTTCTGACCACAAGCTCTTAAATGCCATTTCCAGAATGGTATATTTAACAATATTTCCTAAGCTTGGTTAATGGATTTGGCTCACTGTTTTGCTCTGGAAGTAAAACAGCTGGAATTTTTTTCTGTGAAGGCATTCTGCCCTCTGTGGTATATTTTTTTATAAACAAGTACCATCAGGCTGAAGACAGAAGGGTACAATTGACTTTTAAATCCTTCACCCATCTGAGTTTGCTATAACAGTTCTGTGCAAAATTTATTTTTCTATTCCACCTCTCTTCCAGCATTTTTCGTTTGACCGTTAAAACAGCGAAATGCATAGTTGCCCAGTATAGGTGCACTGCCTAAAAAGGTCATACATAATCTCAATCATTTTCATTTGATGGTATTTTGGGATGTTAGGAGACAGTCTGACCCATTATTATTATGAACATTGTCAGAAACTCAAGAAGAAAAACAGCTCGTGTATTATACTGTCCATTTCTACCAGAGAAAAACAGACTGGTGGGAATTCTGTGGAGTATAAAATACATGGGAAAGAAAAAAAAAAGTAAAAATAAACATTAAATAAAAAAATAAAGATTAATATTGTTTAGATTACAGAGGAGACATACAAGGATGCAGTGATAAAGTCAGGCTGAATAAGCAGTAGAACGACAAGGTGAATCAGAGCTTTCTTCAGTGAATAGACTACCAACTGTATACATGGATATATTTTTTGTGCATTGTGCAGTTTATTTAAACATTAGGAAGCTAAACATATACAAAATAAGAATGTGAAAATGTGTGTGAGTATAATTCAACTTCCCACCAAAAGTAATTAAAAATCTGAGTTATTGAGTTATTCATCACATTTAAGATATTGCCTCCCTTTTCTTTTTCTTATTTTTCCTGCCTAAGAAAACAAGGAAAAATTTCTTCCTTTTCAAAGCTAGTGATAAAACCTCTAGAGTGCAAGTTTTTATCCAATTGGCCATTTAGAGAAGAATTTTGTTTCTTATTCTTAGATCTTTAACACTGGCATCTGTCGTGGACAGAATAAAGGATTGTTCTGATATAAGAGACTATTCCTATTTTCCTAAAAATGCACCCATTGTTGTAACAAAGTAAAAACAATAGACATCTTTTATTTATATTTTTATATCACAGCACTTCAACACAGAATAATGCATCTGTCACTTGCCGAATAATTCATAGAATCACAGAATGGTTTGAGTTGGAAAGGACCTTAAAAGACCATCCAGTTCCAATCCTCCTGCCATGCACAGGAGCATCTACCACTAGACCAGGTCACCCAAATCCCCCCCCCCAACCTGGCACTGAACATTTCCAGGGATGGGGCATTCACAACTTCTCCAGACAGCCTGTTCCAGTACCTCACTGCCCTTATAATAAGAAATTTCTTCCTGAAGTCTAACCTAAGTCTA
>JAOWBP010053119.1:0-11718 GCA_028571105.1 Tragopan temminckii
GGACCCTGGGCAGCCTGATCTAGCGAGTGGAAACCCAGCCCAGGCTGGGTGGAGCCAAATGATCTTTGAGGTCCCTTCCAACCCAACCGTTCTATGGCTCTATGATCTGACTTTCATCTGGAACCCCACCACACAGGCTAGGCATCACCTCCTCCATCCATCGCTTCTTTCTCACGGGCACCATGGGCTGAGGGAGGAAGTAGCATCGCTGCTTCTGAACTCTCTCCAGCTAGCATTGCACTCATACCATCTGTTGGGTGGCATTGCCAGGCTCACAACCAGGCTGCAGAACCTACAAGGGCCACAAGATGCATGCACCACAGACCCCACTTTTCTTTTTCACTGAGATGATGCCAAATTTCCTAAGATTACCAAGTCAAAGGGAACTGTATATTCTTGCCACGTGAGAAGAACTGATGCATGGAATTAGCATCACTGCAATCACTTTGAACTTCTCCTTCCCAGCACACTGGTTTTCAGTTTCCTTCTGAAGTCAGAGAGGATAGCCAGATACAGGGCTTACAGAAGCACGCTTATAATACTGCAACACCACAGAAAGCACAGCAACAGCAGCGTAGTAGCGAAGTTCTAGGCTGCAGCAAAGTAAGGATATACTCAAATGCAATGGTTCTACACACAGAAACAAAGGAAATAATCTGCTTACCTTTAGAAGGCCTCAGGTGGACAGGGATCTCCAGCAAGATACCCAGACCTCCTATACCAGCCCTTAAGTGAGGTCTGGGCAGGGGTGGCTCCTGGCTCCATCCCTTCCAGTCACTCAGGTACATTGCATGCACCTGAGCTCCCCTGGGTTGGCCCTGCCTTCCACCAGGTGCTCAATCACTGCTTCAAGCCATGACTTAGCATTTCTGCCACAGTGCCCACGTGAAGCATGAGACACCCCATACACAGCTTTCCATGAATTGAGCTTTGTGTTGACATCAGCTTTTGGACAGGAGCAGGTGCAGATGCAACTGAGACTTGTTAGCTTCACCTTTTTTCTTTTTTCTTTGTAAGTAAGAGTTTTCATCCCCCAGGTGAGAGGATTTGACAAGATCTAGCTGGATGGCCTGAGAATTTTATTTTTTTTACTTGAAAACTGCTAATTTTTTGCAGCACTGTTGAGACACGTCCTGGGCTGCACGCCTGCAGGCGGTGAAGGCTTACAGGTACGCCTATGTATTTGGGTGAGAGTTTCAAGATGATTTCATGCCTTTGTCATGGAGAAGCCATAAATGGCCACAATCAGCAATATGATCACACCTTGAAGCACACAAGCCAGCCTCAGGGCACTGTATGGTGAAAGGGAGAATGGGACAAACAAAGGAGGTACAGAAGGGGCTGAGGAAGTAGAGCTCCTATAGGGCTGCCAGATTGGGCCTGGCACCACAATGAGCATCACCTGGGCTTCCCTTGGGAATATCAGCAGCCACCTGAGCCAACATAGTCATTAACAGCTCGTGGAAGATCAGTAATTCTCCAGCTTTAATATGGTGTGTACTGTGTGCATGTATCAGGAGTGCCCTGTTCCTTATGTTGGCTGCTGGTGATGGAGCTGTCGGCTGACTGTGCTTTTTAGCCTGGTTTCCTAAAGGAAACAAAGCTCAAGCAACCATGTTCTGTCTTGTAGTTCCCTCTACAGCCTTCAAATGGAGACTGTCTCCAGGTCCTGCTCCCAGGAGACGTCCTTGTGCACAGACACAGCTAGCCAGGAGGGGAAACCTCTGGATTTGTCTGTGGGGGAGAACAGAGAGTAGCTGCAAGCACCCAAATTCCTCCTTAGCAGAGTGCCTGTGCTGAGCTCCTTCTTTCTTCTTCTCCAGCTGCGTGGGCTCAGCAGTGCTGCAGCAGTAATGTCATTTTTATTCCCATGCAACACGGTCTGGATGACCACATACGCAACCGAAAGGGTCGGTCAAGTATTTGAGCCTTGACTTTTGAGGGGAAGGAAGAAATCTGTCATGCTGTTGCCTTCAGCAAGCAGCATTTGGAAAAGGCCAGCTCTGCAGATAAAGAAAAAGATAGCATTAAGAAAAGGGACAGAGGGCAGCCCCAGCAGAGGTCAGGCAGCCCAGGGGAGCTCTGCAGCTAAGGGACCCAGGAGCCATGGAGCATCTCGAGCCCAAAAGTAATTAATGGGGCCAGGCTACCAGCACTGTGTTAAAGGAGGACTGCCTGTTTATGACTTCCAACCTTGAAATATTTTTTTTTTCCTGTTGCCTGAAGCACTGATGTGTCTGGGCATGGAGATTTTTCTTTTAATTCCACGTTCGTTATCCAAGTTCTATGGATGATCATGTGTTTGAATAAAACAGTGTTCCCTCCAAGACAAGACTGGGCTAAACACAGACTTTTTTGCAGCAACAGCATATTTTGGAGCTGGATTCCATGCACCCATCCAGTCTAGAAATAGTTTCACCCATGTCCAACTGGATACAAACAAGGCGGCCCCCAGGGAGCTTGCTGCAATTTGGTTCCAGGCTTCAAAGGCAATCACAGCAATAACAGGGGAATACTGGTAGTGTTAAAAACACAAGATTGCAGAGACTAGTAAACTCTTTCAAGCCACTCCTGGTGCTTCTGCGCATGCAGCAGCAGCTCGGGAAGGCATGGCAGAGCAGGTTTGGTGCATGCAGACCATGAACACATCTGAATACTGCCCAGGCAAAGAAGAGGTGGCAGCAGTAGTATCAGTGAGCTCTCCTACTCTGCCCTTTCTTTTTACGTTGCTTTATTTTTTCACAGCATTGTAACAGGAAGAGATGAAAGCAGCATAAAAGGAGCTAAGCACCTCCTTGCAAACATCCCATGAAGACCCAGCAAGTCGGCCATCCCAGAGAGCAGCCACCAAGGAGGAGATAAAACAGTCTTTAGGTCCTGTGACAGCTTTTAAGTCAACTAACACACTTTCTTCAGCGGGCTGAGTGGTTGCTAAATGAGGAGAGGAAGGTGTCAGGATAATTTCCAAGCAAATTGTTTATCTTCTCCCATGAGTGCCTGGAGAACAGGCACATGTGCACATATTTTCCGAGCTTTTTCCTCTGTGTTCTGCACACTCTTGCTGCTCCTGCTTCTGGAAAGTGAGGCCGGAGCAGCTGTATCACAGGAGATGTAAACGTAGTAAGTGTGCTTGGATCTCAGGTTTTCTTCTGGAAATCATTCATGCATTTTCTTAGGTCAAAACCACACGCTGTTTTTAGAAATGTTTTAAACACACCCAAGTAAAGCTATTCCTCCTCATTTGGATACATATGAATGGCAACAACACATTGACGTGTGCGTTGATTTAGCTGGCCTCTTGGGGAAAGCTGCATGATGCCCCAGGGAGCCACAAAACCCTGCGTGCAACTTGAAGCAAGAGAGAAGCTTGAAAGTCTGACACTGGGACGTGCAGGACCAGCCAGCAGCATCCTGCTACCCTCTCCCCCATAATTTTCCCCTTCACATCATAAACCAGACAAATCACTCCAATTGCATCAGCTGGAGGGATCCATTAGCTCAAACAAAAAACAATGGAGGAGTTTTTACGAGCGAACCTCTCCTATATTTCCCTCTAATTGCACCAGTTTTTGGCTCCAGCACTCTTTTGAAAGGAATTAAGTTTGCAGTGTGGCCGCTTGGGTTGGCTTAATGGCACAGATGGCTATGCCCACAGCACCCAACCCCTGTATGGACATGTCTTGGAGTAACCTTGATAGTGAATGTTAAAATATGAATGTGAAAAGATTGGAAAATGCCAGAGAGACTGCAGCAGAAGTACAAGTGTTGGAGCTGGGGAGGCTGGGGCCGAGACTTGGGGCATGTGAGGAGGACTCCTGTCCCCCAGCTGACCACTGCTAGCTTTCAAAATAAGAAAAACCACTCTGTATTTTACTTCTTTAAAGCCTGAGAGTGCTTGGAGACACTGTTAGAGTAAAAGGGAGGCACTTTGCTAAATCTTTCAAGTGAAAAACAGCAGGATTAAATCTCACTTTTGATGTAAGCCTCTACTCCATCTTCAAGGGCAGAAGCAAGTCCCCTCCAGCCCTGCCCGGTGCCTCCGTATTGAATCACTCCAATGCTAGTGTAAATAAAGCCCTTTGAAAAAGGGCAAATGTTTTCTCAGCTGCTGTTACGCCTTTCAAAAGAAGGAGTGATTGAAATTTTTATGTCTGTAGATATAAATATATACAGTCAACAAACGCTCCTCAGTAAGAAGCCATCTTCACGAGACAACAGTTTTCTGGAAATTACGCTGTGAGTCCATGGACAGTCTTTGACCACACTGTGCTCCTCAACTCTTTCCACTTTCCTTTCCCTCAGTGCCTTACGTTTCACAAACTCCTAAATGGGCCGATGTAAGTAGCAGCAAATCAATCTTGCTCAGCACATTGTCAGCCCAGGCTCCTGGTGTCCCCAAGACATCCCCTTCATGATGGCATGCAATGGGCTGAAGGGCCGGGGTGCAGGGTGACGGGGGCTGCTGTGCCCTCAGGTGGGTGAACACCCTCTCAAAATAATACAGAGCATGCTACTAAATTGATTATTTTTCCTTAATTAATCTGCTTGAATTTAAGCGAGGCTACTGTGCTACTTTTCCAGTCTTCCCACCTCTGTGCTGTAGGCTTTGGAAAGGCTGGCTCATAATTTAGAGCACGCCAGCTACAGACTCCAGTAGGTTTATTGCTTGTAATAATATACAGCTTTGGCTTCACTTTGTGAGGCCATCGCTCTCCCCCAGAGACAGAATGCTACACTGAACGTGTAAGTATTTTTAGCAGCGCTGTTCTCCCTCTCCAGTTAAGCCATAAAAACCAAGGACAAAGACATTTGAAGCATCTTTTCACAGCTTTGGATAATTTAGCATCAGCCACAACCCCATGCCTTGCAGCATGCACCAGCCCAGAGAGTGCCAGCAGCAAACAACAGCCTATGCTGTGAGCACAAGCGCCAGTCATGCTCTCTCCTGCATAACTTACGGAATCATGGAATATCCTGAGTTGGAAAGGACCCACAAGGATCACCAAGGTAAACTCTATGTGTGAGAGCTGTGTCCAAACGCTCCTGGAGATCGGGCAGCTCGGAGATGTAGACTGCCATGAGGCCTCCCTTCTGCATCCTCTGGGACAGAAAGCAGCCTGCCGGGTTACTCGGATGGCCATGGGGTCAGGCATCATTCCCTAGGAGCTCTGACAGCCCATCCAGCACCAAACAGGACAGGGATTTTGCTTGTGGAAGCTTGCCAGGCTTCAGAAGGCACCCTTAGTATCTCCTGGCTGAGGAACTGAGAGCAATGTCCTAGCAGCTTAGTGATGATTCAAATTTTCCTTTGAAGTGCCAATGAGATTAAAATAAAAGGCTTTTTTTTTTTTTTTAAATCTTCAGATTACCAGAAAAATCAGGCTTAATTCTGGTGGGAAACGGGAACAAAACCGCCTCTGTGTTGACCACAGCACAGCACTGTCACATGAGGTGCAAAGAGGTGACGTTGTGAAACTGAGAGCGCTTCAGATTCAACCTTGCAGTTCCTCTTCTTGGCTGTGCTGGGGACCAAGAGCTGGTGTGAGGCTTGTCCTGCCCATCCTCTTGCCTGTCAGCAGATCAGTGACGACAAAGCTCTCAGTACCTCACAGTCCTCTAGCGTGCCATTCAGTGGACTGGAAGGGACTTGGGATCAAGGTCAAGTTCCAGTATGAGATGGAGCATCCTGGAGGTGGAATAATACCAGTAAGAGAAAAGGTCGTGAGATATGACCAGCAGTGGAAACAATAGATTGGTTTCTTTAGCCCTTTGTTCTGAGCTCAGCTTTAGCCATCCAAGATCTGACAAAAGCAGAGATATGGCAGCAAAGGTCTGGAGCACAAGTGTTATGGGGAGCGGCTGAGGGAGCTGGGATGGGTAGTCTGGAGAAAAGAAGGCTCGGAGGAGACCTCATTGCTCTCTGCAACTCCCTGAGAGGAGGTTGTGACAAAACAGAGGTCAACTGGGTTACAGCAATAGGATGACCTTAAGCTGTGCCAGGTTCAGGGGGAATATTAGGAAAAACTTCTCTGAAGGAGCACTGAGGCACCGGCATGGGCTGTCCAGGGAGGTGGTGGAGTCACCATCTCTGGAGCTGCTCCAGAGCAGTGGAGATGTGGCACTGAGGGATGTGGTTTAGTGGGTAATATTGGTGGTAGGTCAATGGTTGGACCTGATGGTCTTAGCGGTCTTTTCCAACTTTAATGATTCTATGATTCTATGATGGAGAATGAAAGCTGTAGTGCTATCATTAGCTTTGGGCCAAGGGACGAGACGAGGTTTCTTCTGAGATTGAAGTCTGAAATATGTTTGTAAGGAAGTTGGAAATCATTTTCCCAACACATTTTTTAATTTTCTTCTTGTGGAAGGGAAGTCTTTTTTATATGACCTTGCCTGGACACCCTCTGGGTCAGTCGTGTGGTTGACCCGGGAGTACTCTATTTCCCACAGACTCTGCTTGAACGTGCAGTGCACTTCCAGGTCTTGCACGGTGGTGTAAAGTTCAGCTGAGGATCACTCTGTTTAGCTCTGCTGCAGGCTCATAATCCCAGTGGGTCAAAATGTTTAGAGTTGAAGAGGTTACAGGCTTTTCTAAGGGAGTATTTAAACTCCATCTGTCAAACCACTTGGATAAAAGAAATTTATAGACTCTGCCAGCAGTATATTAAGTTGCCGTTTCCTTGTCTTTGATTTGGTGAAATGTATTGTTTTCATGTTGCCCTAAGAAAATAATTAAACCGTGGCAAATTTATGGCCATCAAAAATTACAAAATCTAGATTGACATAAAAACAATATCAGTGAAGAAATGGAATTCAAGGAACCACATGTGGGTGAGAGGCATGTGAAGAAACCTCTTGGCAAGGCCATCGGAACAACTCGGGGGCCTGATCTTCTCAGAAAGCCATCTGAGAGTCTCGAGAGCTGCTTCATCTCCAACTTAATTGCACGCAAAATCCACACAAAGAGCTTGCACACTAAAAGAAGAATCATAGAAAATGAGACAGACTTTTTTTCTCCAAGTCCAAACAAGACTGAAAATGGGGAAGTTTGGTACTTCAATTCTGCAGAAAACCCTAACGTCACTCCCTGAGTATTGTTTTGTACTTCAGTATAAAATACAGATGCAAGTCTGATAAATTAAGGGCTTCGCAGGTTTTTTTCTTTCCATTTACAAGAGAAATGGCAGTGCAGGAGCACGTGATGTCATCTGGGCAACTGTGAGACCACTTCAGTTCCTCCTGGCACTTTGAAGAAGGTGAACCGAGTGCCAGTGTTTGACCAGGGACTGCGTAAGTGAGGCTGTGTCTCAAGCAATGTCAGCTCTAGGACACGATAAGCATTGCTCGAGTGCCTGTCACTGGAACACCCCAGCCTAGATAGCTTTTCTACTCTCTACCGTTCTGATAAAACAAATATTTCCATTGACTGAGTGCTGTTTCCCCATTGCAGCCCTTTCTCCCTCCTCCTGCTATTGTCTGGGCATCTCCCACGCCCCCCAGAACAACAGCCGAAGTCCATTTCAGCGTGGCAGCAAGACAGCAGCACTTCATAGCATGTTATGTGAGCATACGGAATGCAGGCTAGCTGGTGAGGGGCAGCTATGTTACCTGGTTCTTCCTCTTCCAGCTTCCACAAATGGTGTCCTTTTCCTTAGCTGCTAAATAAATTCAACACAATTCCAAGATCTTTACCCATCACATAAAAGGAAGGTGTTTACTGGGGTGATAAACAAGCAACTCCGTGCCTCCATCAGGTAGGACTAAAAAGGATAAGAAACCACAGAACCACAGACTTGTTGAGATTGTCAAGGACCTCTGGAAGTACTCTGAAATGCCTAAATATTACAAGTAGAGCTGAACACAGTATAAATACCCAGCTAAAGCAGGCTTGAGACCACTGCCTAGAAATGCATGACAACACAAACAGTACTGCTTGCTGTTTGTTTTGGTGGGAGGACTGGTGTCAATGTGGTTGTTGCACAGGGAGTGAGAAATCATACAGGAGCAGATGCAGACACACTCTTACAGCCCCAAAATTTGGGCTGAGTTAGGAATACGGTTTAAGAGCCATCGTGGTTTAGGAGCTAGTAGCTCAGGGCTCCCCCAGCAGTACTGGTACAGCTGCATGGTTTTCCCACAAGGAGAGCCCATGGGACTCTGGAAGCATTTTCCTGGTTTAACAGACATGGGACAAGCAGCATGCTGAATCCAGTCTGCACACATATTAGCAAATGGGAATAGAAAGAAGCAAGCTGGAGAAGTCTGCCTGGGAGAGCACAAGCCCAGCCAGAATATCGGCTGCTCCAGCCTCTCTGCACATCACTTGCCCAGCCGTATATTATGCATTCAGCTCTCAAAAACCACGCACAGGTATCACTGGGAATCCACATCCTCCACAGCACCCAGGATGTGAGCGATGCTGCATTTTGCTGCAGGTGAAGGACTGAGACCTGCTTGCAGGGATCTTTCTCAGCCTTTCGCTGTCTGCAGCTTCCAGATGGAATTGCTGTCTGCCTCATGTGCAGCCCCTTCCCACCCACACACATTCCTTTCCAGCAATGCTGCTTTCTTTGGCTTATCATTCTTATCTTTTTCTCAAACTGACTTAATCAGTGCCTTTAACTCTTGATATTACTTGTTGGTCCCTCTGATATCCCTTGTTTACTCTAAAAGCAGTCATAGCCTAAAGCATTACATTTCAAACTAGCATCCAAACTGAGGAAGGTCTTTGCAGTTGCAGTGTGATCATGCTGGCTCCATGAGCTCACCCACACCCCATAAAGCACAAGGCATGACAAAGTGGGCTGCACTTTACCAGCTGCAGAGTTGTCTGAGTCCAAGCGACACGTAGCTGGGGCTCTTCCAGGAAGGACAAATCTGGTTTTAGTAAGCTTCTTTGAAACAAGGAAGTTGCATCCTCCTAGCAGTCTGCTTCCACTGCAGTTATTGCTCTCTGCGCTCTCAGTGTGGTCAGCTCAGCTCACCACGGACACTAAACCCACTCTGGTTGTACAAGAGCAGCTCACCTGTCCCTGGAACAAACACTTGTGATGTGGCCACACCGTGGGCCAAACCCCCACACGAAGCAGACGGGTGGTGCTTTTAACACATTAACATCTCCTACCAGGGGAAATGCTGGAGTATTTTTAGCATGGCTCCAGTGTTCGTCTCTGCACTGCTTTGGCCTTTTTTGGAATTTTTAACTCTGGAAACAAATACATTACCCTTTACAATAATGAAACAACACCTACTTTCTTTTATTGTACAATACAAAGGGGACTATAGGCTGTACTCCTGAAGACAATAAGGGAGAAATACAAAACAGTTGCTTTTGACACAGCTTTCCCCCTTCGTGACACCAGGCATCTCTCTTACTGCTTCCCTCATCTCACCTGTCCCACTTACACACTGAGCTTTGTCTTCACTGCAAAATTCCAACCTGAGTTGCTGCTCAGTCCCTTGTTTGATGTGATGCATGTGGGCTCAGTAAGATGTCAGAGCAATGCCCTTGCTAACTGCATCCCATGCAGCTGCCCTGCACACACACCACAAAATGCATTTCCCAAGGAAGGTCAGAGAGGGAAGCATCTGATGATGGTACGTTTGGTTTCATCCCATGCAAATCCCATCACAGCACGGTGCCCTCTGCCACGCTGTGCTGTGGGGAGAGCCCAATGACACAGAGCCAGGGAGCGAGGAGGAGGGAGTCTTAGCAAAACACAACAAGAAGTGACACAAGGTGAGTCTGAAGACTGAAAGGGGATTGCATGCAGTGAGGGAGGGCTGCTCCTCCTCTCTTCTTTCCATTCCATTTCAAATCGTAGCTCCTTCCTCCTCTGGTCCCCATGGGAAACAGGGCTCCTGGGACATGAATGGTGGGAGAGGCTCCTGTGGCCATCAAAGGAGAACGAAGTCCATCAGCTGCCACCAGCTAAGGGAGAGGAGAACAAGTTGTGTCTGTACCAGTTCTTCTCTTCCTCCTCTTCAGAGCCCATGGCAACTGCTTCTGGAGTGGGGGAGGAGATGGGGCAGGGGGCAGCGGGACTCATCTCTCGGGCAGCAACACGAAGAAGATGGCCTTGAGGAAGTGCCCAAAGCTGCAGACGGCGGCCACGAGCCAGTGGGAACGGAGACTGGGGTCGGTGCTCACCACGCACTTGGTGATGTCTGCCTGAGGAGGAGGAGCAGAGGTCAGCGGCCATGCCCAGACCCACCCAGCCACTGTGTACCTCAAAACAAGCCACGCCTGGGGAAAGGAATGCTACAGGAGGATCAGCAAGCATTTCCATTTTCAACAGCAAAATAAAAGAAACTTTCCTCCCTTTCCCAGGAGAAGCCTTGGCAACAACAGCCTTCCCATCCCTTTCTGCAAAGCACGATGCTTCCCTGAGGTTGTCCTGTTTAATATCAGCTCAAGTTGCTTGCACTTTTTCTCTTGCCTTAATGTTTTATTTGGAACTCGTTCAAGGAAGTAAACCCATGATTTAAATCACGAGCAATGCAAGCTTTGTTTGTGGAAATGTGTCTGCTGGGCTGTGGTGCCGCCCGGCACATGGGCCAGAGGTATGGATTGCTGGGCAGCCACTGTCAGGTATTGACAGGAATGGCAGCCAGTGATGAACAGAAATAACAATGCAGTGAATTCATGGAGACTCTTGGCTGGGACTGGGAGGAGAGAGCAGAAAATATCTGGAGGGTAAAGCGAACAGGACGGAAGCGGATAGAAAATTACATCTTCTGGGAGGGGTAAGCAAATTTTAATTTGCTTACCTGCAGTTTTGCCTGCAAAATTTGTGTTGTGGTTAAACATCAGCCAAGCACAAGGAACTATGGGCTGTAGCTCTGCGACACAGGGCGCACTGTTACCGTATCAGTTTGATGAGGTTTTCAGAAGTACCAGGGACTGTAGGGTGGCAAAGGTGAACTAAAACTGAGAGACAAGGAGGGCAAATATCCATTGGCTCACAACTTCCTCTTTACACCACGGCCTGGTGACCAGCCCTCCTCTGACTGGAGCACTACATCCAGATCTGAGGCCCCAGAAGAAGACGGATGCAGAGCTGTTAAAGGATGTCCAGAGGAGGGCCACAAAAATGACTAGAGGGCTGGAAGACCTTTCCTATGAAGACAGGCTGAAGGAGCTGGGCTTGTTAAGCTTAGAGAAGAGAAGGCTGTGGGGAGACCTCATTGTGGCCTTTCAGTGGTTATAAAAGCAGGAGTGAGCTTTTTGCACAATCTGATATTGATAGGACAAGGGGGAATGGTTTTAAACTAAGAGAGGGGAGACTTAGGTCAGATGTTAGGAAAAAATTATTTACTCGGGGGATGGTGAAACCCTGGCACTGTTGCCCAGAGTAAAGTCCCTTCCAACTCAAATCGTTCTGTGATCGTATGACTGAGAAGAGGGCAGCCCTCCTTGAAGAGAGGAACAAGGATCACTGAGCATCCCGATAATCTTTTCCAGTGTTCCCATCTGCATTCAAGATGCCAGTGAGCCACACTTGAGCAACTTTGGCAATAATTAGAAGAAAACAAGAGGGTGGACACAGGGACAAAGTGAATACAGCTGCATTAACTGACGCCAAGATCACCTACAGGTGGAAGGTCTGATAATAGCAGCCCCAGGAAGCCTGAAGGCTGGCAAGCTGCATTACCATGCTGCTTGGGCTCTCTGAGCTCATACACACCCAGCGAGCAGAGATGGCTTGAGCAGGGAGG
>JAOWBP010053120.1:0-11715 GCA_028571105.1 Tragopan temminckii
TCAAGGCCAGGCTGGATGTGGCTCTGGGCAGCCTGGTCTGGTGGTTGGCAACCCTGCACATAGCAGGGGGGTTGAGACTAGATGATCATTGTGGTCCTTTTCAACCCAAGCCATTCTATGATTCTATGATTTTATGATTGTTATCATCACCCTGGATGTATTACTGCTCTGTAACTGTTTATCCTGTCCTGGTAGGCAAAAAGAAAGATTCTACAGCTGTCTCAGAAGCTGTATTCTGCATGGTATGATAGCAACATTTTTGAGATTTGACTTGACTTGGGTTTTGAGACAGTAATTTAGTGTGCTACTTTTGAGAAGCATTTTACTCATGAAAAATGCTAGATGGTAATTCCTGTGTTAGATACTCTAAATCTTTTTAAATTTGGTGAGTTCTGAAATTCTCTTGATCTGTTTTTAAATAGACTGACTGTAAAATAAATTCCTAAAATAATGTATATGGAATGAAATATTCCTAAATATAATGTCTGACAGCTTGTTTGGTTTACTTTTGATATATTATGACTATCAAATTAGTATAGAAAAAATGGTGTCTGAGGTGCAATTATTTTTATGTTAACCACACATTAGGTGACTGAGAAAATGTTTTGGGATTAAACTCATTTTTTTAAAGTGTGATAAGAACGAAGTAGAGTGTTGTTTTAAAATGAATTGTTTCCTCTTCGTGTTTGCAGTTTTTTTTTCTCACGAGGTTTTTTTTTAACAAATAAAATGGAAACATGATTTAATAACTAAGTTACTTGAGAAGTAGGGTCGTGCAGGATTATTTACATTTAAAAAATATTTAGTGGGGCAGTGGTAATGCTGTAATTAGTAATGAGAGTGGAGAGCATTACCATTCTTCCTTGCAAAACTGTTGTTAATATTAGTGGAAAATTTTGGTAGATTGAATCTGGCGAGAGATGTGAGGGGCAGGAAGAGAAGATTGCAAGTATATAAACATTGAAAAGAAAACTAAGGAAAATATGGCCACGCTACTAAATGAAGCAGCAGTCCTGGTGACAAAGGATGCAGAACAGAAGGAGGATCAAGTTAGGAGCACTTAAGCAAACAGAGCATCAGTAAGTCTGTGGGCCCTGTTGGGATGCACTTGAAAGTTCTGAGGAAGCTGTCTGTAACGTTTCTCCAACTCTTAAATGTTCTATGATTCTATGAACAGGCTGAAGAATAGGGCAGAGAAGAACCTTATGAAGTTCTACCCTAGGAATTTCCGTGTACTCAGGGAGAAATAACTATATGCACTGTTACACACTGGTGGCCAGCAAGGCCACCCTGCAGCAAGGCAGCCCTATGTAGTAGGATCTTTGTGTCCTTGTGGGTGATGAGATGGGCATGAGCCAGCAGTGTACCTTTGCAGCAAAGAAGGCCTTCTCTAGGTAGAGCATCTGTTGCAGGTTGAGAGGGGTGATCCTTCCTCTCTGCTTATATTGCTGAGACACATCTGGAGTGCTGAGTACAGCTCTGAGTTCTCCAGTACAAGAAAGATATGGGTTTACACAATGGAGTCCAGTAAAGAGTCACAAAGATAATTAATGATCTTTCATTTAAGGAGAGGCTGAGAGAGGTGAGACTTTCTTCTGGAAAGAAAGCTCAGAGAAATCTTATCCATATGTGAAAATGTACTGAATGGGATGGAATGAGGAAGAGGAATCTAGACTCTTCTCACTGGTGCTCACGGAGGTAGCATGTATGGGTCTTGAAAGCACATGGCTTTAATATAGTGATTCAGAGGCATTTATGTACTCTTTGTGGGCCACAGCATACCTCACTGGAGAGACAGATTTGTCTTTAGGGCTGCTGCTTTTTTGTTTTTCCCTCTTTCTTAATCTATTCTGTTTCTTTTTGCTGCTTTTCTTCCTGTATGAATTTTATTTCTTGCAGCAGTTGTTTATTCTGGAAGCATTCAAGGCCGGGCTGGAAGGGGCTTTGAGAAACCTGGTCTAGTGGGAGGTGTTCCTGCCTATAGCAGGGGGTTGGAACTAGAAGATCTTAAAGGTCCCTTTCAACCCAAATCTTTCTATGATTCTTTTATAGGTTCCTCTCCCATTTCATTGCTGAAAAAATTAATGAGAGTATAAATAAATTTATTGCTTTAGTGTATAGCCAGGTGGTGATAGAAGTGCTTCATTGAGTCTAATAAAAACTACAGACTTCGTGCCTTTTGTTTTGTAGTAATTGTAGATTTGTGGAAACATCTCTGATACTCACTCTGAAAACATTTCTCTATAATTTCAAAAGCTCAGAATGTGTATTTTGTTTTGTTTAAGGCTTTAGCTGTTTAACAGTACCTAGTTACTAGGTGTTAGAAAGGAATGGGTACTGAGATGCTGGGAAGGCGTGTATTAGAACTAACTATGGAAATTATACTTGGTATATGTTTTCTTTTAAATTTTAAAAGCAAATTGCCTCTTACTTGTAGCAAGGAAACTTTTTTATTAAAAAATCATTTTTTTCTTTCCCTCATTGCTTATAAATAAAGAATAATGCAATGAGGAGGGATTAGATTTTTCTTAAGGCATTGGATTGTGTGAGCTATATATGGTACAAATTATCCTAAGTTGTAATAGGTCTTCAGATATAATGCATTGTTTGTATTATTTTTTATTATTACTTATTATCTTTATGAATTAACAGTGACGCTTTATTGAAAATCATTTACATTCTTTTCTTGTGCATTGCAGGAAACTGGATTGCAGTACAAGAAATTCATTGCCTATCCTTGGATCCTAACAGTTACTTGGCCAGTAGATGTGGTAAGACTCTTGTAGTTCTCTTCAACTGCAGTGTAGCATTTTCTGTAGCTGTATCTCAGCTGCATAATTCTGTGACTGTCTCCAGTGTAAGGAAGTACATGAGAACTAGTGATATTAAAATGTGTATTGGTGACTAGAGATAATTACGCACTTCTGAGATATACTTCATCTGGTCTGTTTTAGACCTCTGGTTTGGGTTTAAACCACTTGCATTTTGGAGTGCCTGTTCCTTGCTATTGATTTTAAAGGGAAGTGAAGAGAACTTACTGAGCTGGCTGAGTTGAACTGCTCTGGCAGCCTCAACTGGCTGAGGTAATTTTCTTCCTGGTAGATGTTGTGGTGCTGTGTTTTACATTTATGATGAGGATAATGTTGATAAGACATTGATGTTTTAGTTGTTGCTTAGCAGTTCTTACGCCGTGTCAAGGACTTTCCTGCTTTTTTTTTCTCCTGCCAGTGAGGAGGCTTGGAGGGGACAGAACTAGGATAGCTGTCCCAGATTGTCTAGAAGGATATACCATAATCTCATACTCAGCAATAAAACTGGGGCAGGTTGGCTGGCAGGGCTGCTGTTTCTTGGGAACTGTCTGGGCCTTGGTCAGCTAGCAGTGAGCAATTGTACTGTGCATCATCAGCTTTAGTTTTTTGGTTTTAATTTTTTTTCTTTCTTATTCAGCTGTCCTTATCCCAGCCCAGAAGTTCTTGCACTCTTTCAATTGTCTCCTCAATCCCACTGAGGAACAGAGAGTGAGCTAATGGTTGTATGATGTTTAGCTGTCTGCTGGATAAGCCACACCACCTCCTGTAGTGTTTTAGAGAGACTGGTGCATTCCCCACCCCTTCTAGCAACCTTTACATGTGCACACGGACTTTTTGGCAGACAGTTTTGTTCAAAAGCTTTCTTCATAAAAACATTCTCTTGCAAACACAGACATTTGATCAGAAGAATATTTTATTTAAAAAAAAAAGAAATAGCTTTTCTGTAATAACTCTTTCCATACATCACTTGCAGCATTCCTTTCCTTTCTTACTTGGTACTTGCTACTAATGTTAAGTCTGAACTAAGTCTCGTAACCTGATCAGGAACACATCTGAGATTCCATATTTCCTGATACACCTTAGGTTGCAGGCATTCCTGAGTCTGCCATCTGTCTGCTTTCTTTCTGGCATGGTCATAGAATCATAGAATCACCAAGGTTTGAAAAGACCTTGAAAAGGATATGTATTGTGAACACATTTGTAGCTTTATTGTATCTTGCTCTTTGCATAACATCAGAAAGATTGCTTACTGTGTCTGTGGGGGGGTTTAGAGACTTAGGTACCGGTACCAGCGGCACAGGTGAGTGACTCAGTATTTGTCTTCAAACTGTTTAAACTCTTTGTGCTGGCAGTGCTGCTGAGGAAAATAGTCTCAACCTGCCCTGTACTGCAGTTGTTTATTTCTGCTTCCCTGCTGTCAGATCTCTTGTTTTAAGATACTTTTGTGTGTGGTTATGTGTTGAACCACTGTTGTAGTTTAACCCTGGTAGACAGCTCAGCTCTGCACAGCCACTTGGTCCGCCACCCTCAGTGGGATGGGAGAAGGAATGGAAGTGTAAAAGTGAAAAATTCATGGCTTGAGATAAAGACAGTTTAATAGGCAAAACAAAAGCTGTGAAAGCAAAGCAAAAGGAATTCGTGGTCTACTTCTCATTGGCAGGCAGGTGTTCAGCTATTTTCAGGAAAGCAGGGCTACATTGCGTGTTGCAGTTTTTTTTGGAAGACAAATTCCATCATGTCTAATGCCCCTTTTCCAGCCCTGTCTCTTTCCCTCAGCTTTTATTGCTGAGCGTGACACTACATGGTATGGGATATCCCTTTGGTCTGTTAGGATCAGCTGTCCTTGCTGTGTCTTCTCCCAGCTTCTTGTGTACCCCCAGCCTCCAGCATGAGGAGCAGAAAGGTTCTCAACTTAATGTAAGCACTGCTCAGCAACATGTGAATCACTGGTGTGTTATTACCACTGTTTTCATTACAAATCCAAAAGAAAGCACCATACCAGTTACTACAGAGAAAATTAACTCTGATCTTAGCCAAAACCAGTAAAACCACCTCATCCAACCTAAAAACAATTTGGCCGTTACAGTTCTTTTTCAGTTGTATCAGTTTCCTCTTGAATTGTACCATACAGTTGCAGAAACAGGAAGGGCTGTGTGGGGGAAATACTACTGTACTACCTGTGAGGAAGTAGAGGCCAGGAGAGCTCGTGGTTTATGCAAATGAAAGTTATTCTCAGTACTGTGTGTGGCTTCACATGTCCTCTCCCGCGTGTTCACAGTCGCCTCCCATTTGCTGCTTTAAGCTGGGAGCTGTCATGACAGTGAAGCTCTACTTTCTATGTGTGCTTGTCTGTTATGTAGTTGCACGTCTTTACTTTGTTATAGTAACTGTGACAAAAGTTACAGAGGAGCTAGGATTTAGCTGACTGTCAGCAAAACTAGTGTTCAGTGGGAGAGATGTACGTGTACACTTTTTTACTCTTTTTTTTTTTTATGTGCAGAGCAATGAAGACTATCCTGTGATCAGAGCAGGACCCTACTGGAAGAAGTTCAAGGCCAATTTCTGTGAATTCATTGCGGTACTCGTTCAACAGTGCCAGTGCAGCATCCTGTATGACAGCTACTTGATGGATACTATCATCTCACTGCTTACAGGCTTAGCAGACTCTGTGATCAGAGCATTTAGACACACGAGCACTTTGGCAGGTAAAGCAATGCATGGAGTAGCTATAGATGATGGTTTTTTTTGACTTGTGTGCAAAGCAGAACTTTCCAAAATTGATAAGTCTCCACTGGCGCAATTGCTCTCTTCTTATTCATTAACACTGCTTTCCTTCTGATGTACATTACTGTAATATAATTAATTTATTCCCATTTGTAACTGAACAAAACCTGTATGTTTTAGATATGATTAATTTATACTGATTTTTTCTTTCTAAAGAAATTTTCTTTAGTGCCTGATAGGACTAACTTTAGAATTCAGCCACGATCTCTTTGTAATCAGTTACTGCTTTTTCTGTGTTGGTAGTTTTCCTCCCTCTAATAATTAATGCAGTGAGGTTGAGGTTGCATTAAATGCATTATCCATGAAAACTTTCTTTGGTGAGCTGCTGTTCTTGTGGTATCTATGCTAAAAAAGAACACTGCTTGTAGCACATTTTTATTTGGTGCAGTGTGATGCCTCTAAAGCCACTTTTTTTTTTAAGCCAATAAATAACCTCTGTGCCATAAAATACACTGATGTATAACTTGTTCTAAATACACTACTTGCTTCAAAGGCTCAGAAAACCACTTGAAATGTATGCAAACCAACATGTTCTTAAAGGAACAAAAAGTTTTGTTAATCCAAGTAAAGTGTTAAGAGTGCCAGCCTTTTTGGGGGACCTGCTTCACCTTTTTTTTTTTTTTTTTTAAAACTGAAACATACCTATTCCCCATCTCTAGATTCTTTTGCAGATGGAATTACTTAAACTAAGACGAGTCTTGCCCAGTAAATTACATCTCTGACAAGTCAGTGAACTGTTGCCAAAAGCTGTAAATTGCCAGTAATATTACTACATTTTCCTTTTTGATCATCTGCATTTAAAACACTGTATTTTAAAACAAATTACTTTGATGTAGTGTTATTTCTATTGTGGATAATAAATTGGATTTGGCTAGCCTTATGCTTTTTGTGGTAAAGTGGTGGATGTATTTATGTTATATACATCTGAGCTAAACTGAATATGTTGGGTTTGTTTCTTTTACAGCAATGAAACTTCTGACAGCAGTTATAAGCGTGCATCTGAACCTTGATGTCAACAAGCACAATGCTCAGCGATTATATGACGTGGAAAAGAACAGGATAAGTGGCAAGAAGACCAATTACAGACTTGACCAGCTAGAGAGAAAAAGGAAAGAGGTTAGGCAGGTTTTTTGTCTGGGAGATGAGTGAAGATGTAAAATGTAGGATTGCTGACTGCTTATTTCTGAGTTGCTATAGTTCTTTAAGGTTTATATCTTTATCTAATGCATGCTGCAGAGCATTTGTGCCTGCTTAGATTAAGCTTTGTAAAAGTTACTAAAGTGATAACTGTCCTATATACTGTTAACTTGTAATGTCTGTCCTAAACGCTTTGATCCCTACACAAATCCAGGTTTACATGCACGTGTAATTCCTTTAGGAGCTCTGGTGTTGTGGGAGTGCAGTTTATATGTTTATACATATTAGAAGTTAAAGTTGTAGGTCTTAAGCTAAATTTCAGTATATGAAATGAATGAAAAAGGACATGGGATAGCTGTCATCTCTCTATAAGTAAAACATCGTAAAAATGGTCATAATGTGACCTGTATCTATCTTGTGCTTAGTTTCTATCATTTCTTCTCTGCTCAGTCAAACAGCTCCTTATCACCTCCGGAGGTAAGACTTCGACTACAAGAAATAAATCTGCACTGAGGTAGCTCAGTGTGTGGCAGTCAAGGATAGCTCTTTTTCTCCTCGCTTTAGAGCTGTTTACCTGTGTTCTGTGCTTTGGATGTCCAAGGGCTCTTCTGGTATAGAAACAGCCCCTTTTCCCTAGGAAGAAGTGTTTGGTGAGACCAGAGTTTTTAACATCTTGATCTTATAGGAAAAACAGACAAAATGTCATGTTAGGGTGAAATAGAACCAATTTTGTCACCCTTTCTGATACTACTGATGAAAAAATGTTTACCTTAAGCAACATATTTCCAGCATTTCAAAGCTGGATGTTCTGGGCTTGGTTAAAATACATGCTCGTTGTGGTATTAGGTCCGTTCTGAAAATTCTTTGACCTGCCTCTCTTCCATCTCTGTTAAAGTGCATAAAAGGAGAATTTGAACCTGTATGTGAAGATCGCATACTAGTTATGCTTTGTGCTGATACAAGAAGACTCACCATATCAAAAATATTTTGTTTTCTATCAAGGTTTGTAGTTGGTACCTAGTAAATCTTTTATCAGTATGAAGCAGGGTCAGTTGTCAGTGTAGAAATAGATCTCTCATTTTGTGTTGGTATCACGTGTAAATAATAGTGATTTGGATCACAGTGGTGCTGTAAGTGCACTGATGCAGATTTTCCACGTGAAGTGAATTGAAACATTCAATTCTTTTTCTGTTTCAGTATGATCAGAAGCTTGTGGAGATACAGAACATGATGCATGCTATTTTCAAAGGGACATTCCTAAGTCGCTACCGGTAAGAATAAAATACGGTTGTGAGGTGTGTCTGTGTTCTCAAAAGGCTCTTGTTTAGGTTGTCCAAACATCAGAGTCGTATTAAATGTCATAGAGGCACTGATGTTGTCCAGGAAAATATAGCAGTTCCATTATTCGAAGCAATTTGCTTTTAGCAAATGACCTCTCTAGAGTTTGCTTCTTAAATTTTGCCTGCCAGCTGCAGAGCTGTGCATTTGTGATTGAGACGGTATCTAGAACTTCACAGTGATGATTCTGTGAAATGTGTAGCTAGAAGTGGCTTAGTTGTTGACTGAAGGCTAACTTAGAGCACTAATATAAAGATATTTTTAATCCTTTGGATTGCGTATACTTCAGCAATTCCAGGAAAAAATATTACAAATAATATTTTAATGTGTATTAGGCATGTTAATTTATTAATATTATGTTTTTATAATTTCACAGTGATGTGGTCCCTGAGATACGAGCTACTTGCATTGAAGAAATTGGCAACTGGATTAAAACATACCCAGATGTTTTTTTAAATGATAGCTACTTAAAATACATTGGATGGATGCTGTATGATAAGGTAAAGTTTTTAATTTTTTTTTTCTGTATGGGAGCAGTAGATGGGAAGACTTTTGATTTGGAAGAATCCTAAATCTTAAGCTGTTTTCATGTTTCTAAAACACGTGACAGATCTGAGGAAGATAGAGATATTTATCATAAATGGTTATTTACTGAAATTGTCACAGTGAACTTCTGCAGGCTACCTTTAAAGTGTGTGTAAGTTCTGTTTTGTGTTAGTTTTAGATACGCATTCTGTAAACAAAATTGTAGCTTACCACAAAGCCAGGAGGGGGAGCACAAAGCCTCTTATTTCCCTGCTCTCTGCTATTTCTCCAAAGGTAGATTTTCAGAAGCAACAAATCTGTCAAAACCCTTTTGACTTTTCCTGCATTAATTTTATCTGATCAGAATATCTTTTTAGTGCATGTTCAGTTAGGAGAATTATCAAACTGTGGGAATAAGTAATTTTTCAAGATTACACGCTTAATAAGTGTTCCCATTTTGCCTTGATGGTGGTTGGCAGCAAGAAACTGATATCTCCTGGAGCCAGTTCGCTTTTAGAATATTCCATAGAGATGTTTGTTGAATAACTCAGGCCGCAGAGTTGAACCACCACAGGAGTCTTCTAACTGTGAGGAAAAATCTGGCCAGAATCATCTGCAGTGTGTGAACAGATATTAAGTTCAGTCATTTGGGAGTCTTTAAGGAGGAAAAAAATAATATAAAGTTAAGGTTTTGTCTTAAAATATTTAATTTGAATGTAATCGTTCTTCCCCACGACATACTGCTTTGCCATCATAACTCAATTTGAAACATTGTATTTCTACATGAAAGGCTATTGTCTGGGTGCAAGAGGCTTTTCCAAATTCAATGGTAATACGTCCTTAAGTTGTGTATCAGCATCCTTCTT
The DNA here is from genome assembly GCA_028571105.1 of Tragopan temminckii. NCBI lineage: Eukaryota > Metazoa > Chordata > Aves > Galliformes > Phasianidae > Tragopan > Tragopan temminckii. The sequence goes on from JAOWBP010053120.1 coordinate 9,461, forward strand.
TGTCTCAGTTACAGTTTGAGAACAATGGTATAAAGATACATTTTCAAGTAGTATATGTTCATCTACTAGAAATAACATAACTTTATTTTTCTAAAGCTTGACAATAAACTTGACTGCCATGTGCAATTGGACAATTTTATGTAACAATTTTATAAGCACAGTCACCAATGCATTTGTGAAATCAAAGTCACTTAAATTGTTCTCTCAAGGTGGTGTATAGCTACTAAGTCAGCGATCAGATTAAGTGGAAGTGCTGTGGAAGAAGTTAAGAGTTAGACACCAGAAAAACTGAGGTGATGAAGAGTAAGAATGGGGAAAATGGAAGGGAGAACCAGCAGAGAAGAAGGCAAAGGCAATGAGAATGGAGATGCTTGTGCACATGCACACACTCATACTTGAGACCTCCCAACATGTTAATCTAGACTTGTCTTGAACTTCAGGGCAAATTTCTGAGATTTTCTCCTTAGACTATCAAAACAGGAAAAAAAACAAAAAACAAACAAAAAAAAAACCAAAACTGAGAGAAATCCTGTGGGAAACAAACTTGTTGAAATGAACTTGTTTTGATCATGTGATACTCCTGGCAAATCTCAAGAAATTTTGTCTCCCAAGCAACATGACTGTAAAACGGATCCCATTGTTATAACAGTTTCTGAAATTCTGTCTTCAAATGTTCATGTTAATGTGGTGGTTTTTTTCCCAGAGATCATATTTCTGTATGCATACTGACATTTTTTTGGAGGGGAGGGAGGAGCAATTTATTTATTTATTTATTTTAAACTGTTTTACCTTGATAGGTGTAGGTAAGCTGAATTTTCTTCACGCTTTAGTATTTCAAAAGTAGACCTGTTTTTCCTGATCTGTTATTTGGAGAGTGTTGAGGAGGAGCAGTTACTCAGCCTGACCTTGTGAAATCGTCCATGTCCCAGCCTGTACTTACAAGGCTCACTGAATAGCCCCATCTCTTGGATAGGAACAACACTGAAATCTTGTAACTGAGTTTGTCTAAGCAGTGCAGGAGTCCATGTAAAGCTCTTTGATGTCAGTAGAGCTGCTCACTGTCTTACTGATTTTTTTTTTTTTTTTTTTCCTGGCAGTCTTTATAGGCTGGGGAAAAATATACTGTGATACAGCCAAAGGATGATGTATGTTCAGAGTATCCTGAATGAAGATGTGCTTATATTATTTCCCTTCACTGTCACTAATTGTTAGCTGTTTTCCAAGAACTACATGATCATCCAACAAATGATTACAATCTTAAAAACAGAACAAAAAAGTCCCTATCCACCAAAAATGTCTCTGTTCTCAAGGAAAAGCTCATGGTAAAATACTGAGGACAGCTGAAATGAGGGTTGTAGCACGGTGGCTGAGCAGTGTGCAGTGCTTCAGTCTGTGCCACTCCTGGCATAGGCAATTATAGGTAACAAGCTGAGACTGAGTGGAGTTGCATGTTGTGTAGGACTTATGGCTGTAGGAAGCAGTAAGGTGGGACAAGATTCCCTTCCTCAGACTAGGCCTTTAACTTTAAAGGTGAACACAGTTTGGAAAATACATATGGCTGGTTTATCACATGCAGATTAGAGAGCAGTATTCATTATCACCTATGGATATTTCACTCTGTTTTTCTAGCAAATAGTTGTCTTGTGCAAAATTTTTGGTCAGACCTTGCTACAAGATGTCATCCTTTTGCTTTCCATCCTAAGAGTTGAACAGGAACTTGTAGCAATAGATAGGAGACAACCTACACATAGACTTTCTTAGATTTCCTTAATTTTTCTTGCTGCTGTTGTTAGCAGGAAGAATTCATGAATTAATATGAAGAGACTAATTCAAAGCCTACAGTGCTGGCAGATATCCCTGCTGTTTTAAGGAATACTGTGATAAGTCTATGTTAGATCCTCAAAATAACTTACTTAATGACATCTAAAGCTTTAGTCATTTGAAAAGTTTAGTGATGCACAGGAGATGATTTAAAAGCTGAATAAAGAGAAGTTCTCTTCTTTTGAGACCTCTGTGAAGCAGCAGTACTAATGACAGGGGACACCTTCAATAAATTCTGGAGTACTGTGTCCAGGTCTGGAACCCCCAGTACAAGAAGGACAGAGAGCTGTTGGAGAGGGTCCAGAGGAGAGCCACGAAGATGATCAGAGGGCTGGAGCACCTCCCCTATGAAGACAGGCTGAGGGAGCTGGGCTTGTTCAGCCTGGAGGAAAGAAGGCTGCGGGGTGACCTCATTGCAGCCTTTCAGTACCTAA
>JAOWBP010053121.1:0-11714 GCA_028571105.1 Tragopan temminckii
CCTCATCTGTGACCCAGCACTGACTGAGCTCAGCGGGTACGTGCTGTAGCAAGGCTGGAAAGCGAAGCTTTCCTCTCTGTCTCACTCCTCCTCAAGTAGTGGCCAAACCTCACGTCTCATCGTTCCATATTTCTTACTGTGATGATGTCGGACTGACTAGAAGTGTCTGTAGCTGCAATTCAGTGCATGATAGGGAACCCCTCTGGGCGATTGATCTACTCTGCCCTCCCTGTGAAGGAAGCCAACCTCGTTCACTCCTCCTGTTCTTATCAGTAAACTAATATCTAGGTAGATTTTGAGACTGAAACACAGAAGGAGGGTGGACAAGAACTCTTCCTCCCATGTATAATGGATGAGGCTCTGAGCACCCTGGTTGAGCTGTAGGCATCCCCATTCATTGCAGGGGAGTTGGACTAGTTGGCCTTTAAGGGTCTCTTCCAACTCAGGCGATTCTATGATTCTGTGATGCGATCACCCTAGAGCACCATAGTTAGAACCATAGCTCTCCTCCCACTCCTGTCATGGGTGCCTAGAGGGAAGGATCCTTTTTACACAGTGCCCAGGAAGACTGCAGAAATCTGCTCAGTGTTTGAGCTGCTATCGAGGTCGTTTGCCTATTTTTACCCATGCATATGCTACACAAAAATAAGAAAGGTGGGTTCTCAGAGGCAGACAGCTCTGAGTGAATGCTCTTCCCAACACCAGTCTCTTTCTTCAACATTGAAGTAATGGAGGCGACAGCAAAGACCAAGTTACGCCAGGTGAAGATGGGATATAGAAGTGCTCTCCATTGTTCTGCAACAATGGGAGCTCTGCAGTGCCTCTGACTGGCAGCAATACCAGCAGCTGTGTTTCCTAGTATACCCTTAGCAGTGTCCCTTCTGCTGGTGCTTCTCAAAGGCATGCTGCAACAAGGCCTTCTGCCCGCATCTGTACTTGATACCTTCATAACAGTGTACAAAGCAGCACCCCCAGGGAGAGGCTTCTTTGTGAGAGTTCTGCTTTACTTCTAAATTGGAATTGTGAGGTTTCATTTAAAATACAGTCTGCTGGCAGTAATGGGGTTGATTTGGGGTTTTTGCCTCAGACACGATATCCAGCTTTGTTGTTCATGAATTAGCACTATGAGGTATCCTTGGAATTAACGGCTTAAATTCTCTGTTTTGTCAGGAGGCGTAATCTCCCTCCTCCCTTAATGTCACATACCACATATGATGTAGCATGTTACTAATCATTGCATACAGGCACAGGCAGCCCCATTCCATACATTCTCATTTCTGTTTGTTGCTAATTAGGAATCGTTATGCTGCTGGTGGGCTCTGGTGCTCCATCTGTATTGTCTGTAGGGCAGGCATCTGCCAGAGGGTCGTGGTTACTTCGAATTAGATCTGAACGCCCATCTCTCCCTTGCTATTTTCCCCAACGCTACAAACTTCCCCAGCTTTAAAAATGCAAGATATGGAGAATTAGGGATAGATGATCTTGCTGTCATTCATAACCAGATGCAAAGAAAAGCTGGGAACACCAGGCCGTGCAGTACAATCCTATTTAGCTTGAAAGGATGGCAAGGAAATAGAAAGCAAGTGTGGGAATACATGATGAATTCCTAAAGGTGACCTGCAAAGCACTTTAAAAATTGAACTGTCCCTTTAGCAATATGCAAACAGCAATAGGAAAGGGAGCATTTAGTCACATACTTTTTCTTTTAAACCTCTGAAGTTTTCTGAAATTGCTGCAGCAGCCTGTCCCCAGTGTGCCATGGTGCTTCAGAACACTCTGATGTCTCCGGTACCCCACTGGGCGATTGATATACTCTGTACAGGTTCTGTGCTGTGGTGATTTTCTGTTATGAGGTGGAACAGTTTAGTATGGCCTATGATCATACTGTCTTATACCCTTTTGGGATAACATAAACATTTTTAAAGATTGTGGAAGAAGTGTTGCTCTTTTGTAAGCAGAATTTTCCATCCTTCTTTCCAAATCTATCCTTTTTCCATTGAGCAGAGAGGTGAAATGAGTGGAGATAACTGCCTTGGCCATATGGGCAAGCCAACCAAGTGGATGGACTTGGTATTTTAATTTCTGAGTTCCTATCAGTGATGCTGAAAATAGTTGGCTTTTTAAATGCTATCGGTTCTGCCACTTTAGGATGGCATGAAATTTGTCCGCAGTGTTTTGCAGCTTTTAGCTTTCACAGTTTGGCTTCTGATGGCCAAGTTGGCTCAGTTTTCTCTCGGGAGCTGCTCTATCTCAAGTTCCAGCTGGGCTGAAGCTCATGTTGTGCTGGGATCAGCAGAGGAGCCACCGAATTTCTTTCCTAATGGGTGCTACAAAACTTAATCAAGTGAGCTGGATCTGCTGAGCGTGGCTATATCAGTTAGATTTAAACTGTTAACATGTATTAACATCCTACTTGCACAGGGGATTAAGGGACAAAGCAAATTGCCACTGCGTTGCTAGTGGAGGAGTTGCGAACAGCCTAGGATTTGCATTTTGGTCTCCTCAACTTAATTCTGTGCTTTGTGGTTGCCGGAAGATGTATTGTTTACCAAATTACTTCCAAACACTAATCAAACCATGCAGGTGACTAAGAGAATGTTAAGGGAAATCTGCAGTGATCATCTTGACTAAGTCCATGTACTGTCACTAGAAGATACTGATACAGGCCTGAAGCTCTTAAAACAGTGTTTCCAAGTCTTTCCCTTCCTCTCAGTACTCTGCTTTCCCAATTCAATGGCCTACAAGATCCATCAGCACCCTGGTGCACAGGGAAACTGCAAATGTTGAAACTGAGTCATGGTGAGGTGTGAAGGCTGGTGCTGACTGTGGCCTGTGGCTCCTTTGGTGCACTGCTGGTGGCATGGCCAGTGGCAAGGCTTACTGCCACTAAAGGACTGGGCTTTTGGTGGCATTGTTCAGTGAAGCCTGCAGAAGCCTGTGGTGTGGCCAACGTCTCCTGGTGTGAAGTCTGGCATCAATGTCCAAGCCTGGCTTTCCAGGAAAGGACGCTCAACCTCTGCTTCTGGAGAAGGAGGCTCAGCAAGGAAAGAGAAAGGTAGCTTAAGAGAGATATGGGGAGCTGCACAACTTGTGATAATCTCTGGCTAAGCCACCTGGCACCAGGTTTATCTGCCAAGTTGCTGATACAGCAGTTGGAAATCAGTCGCCTTTCTGCAGGGCTTCTCAAGCAGCTCTGGCTGTGTCCTGCTGGAGGGGAGTCACTGGGGCATGGGCACCACAGGGAGGCCTGGCAGATGGGGGGCAAGTTTGTGTTGGCAGCCAAAAAGTGGCCAATTCTGGCACAGGCCAAACAGGGATGACAATAGCTCTTGTAGTGCTGTTTATTTTTAGGTGACAAATCCGTCACTGAGAACTGATCACTGGGAGAGTTTCTCAAAAATGTACAAACCCTGCATTTCATTTGTCAGCTTGTGCCAGCACCACAGTAAGCCTTCATGGCAGCGCTGTTTCTGCACCATACATAGTTTCAGGAGAGACACAAATTGAAAGTCAGGTTGAATGCAGATATCCTGGAAATCCTGTCTGGAAATGCCTGTCACCTCTGAGTGGTGAGAGCAAAAGAAAAAAAATGGTATTTTCACGAGGGCCATGAACTTCAGACAGGCTGAGTGAGCCTGAATAAACTTGTTCTTCTGTTCCTGTCTCGACAAGGTGAACTGCCTCCAAAAACACAAAGCACGCAAGAGAAACTCCCAGCAGCTGTTCCAAGAAGCAGGAATCACCATGCTGTGGGCCTTTTGATCTACAGCTGTGGCAGCAGGCCTGGCTGGGTGTTTAAACGCACTGTGACGTCCTATGGCAAGGCCTGGCACTCACACCCATCCCATCCCAGAGCATAGGATCAGGATGGTGCTGGGATGCGTTCCAGGCCACACGTGTTGGCTGTGGAGCAGAGTTTCTCCCCAGAGTGGGTGCATCGTTTCAGTGCCAGATCTGCTGCTTGTTCCTTCTGTGTGAGGGACGGGAGTACAGAGTACTGGACATTACAAGGGATATGCAATAAATAGTGATTTTGCGGTATAATGCTGGGGCAGAGCTGTTTGGGTAGGAGGCAGGGAGCCCACACCGTGGCCACTCAGTCTGCTGCTGGCTTACAGCCACCTGCACAAGCCTTTCTTCCGAGCTGCTCACAAGTTTCCATCTTTTGCACACTATCCATCCTCACTGCCACATACTGCTATTTTTCAATTACATGTAAATTGTCTCTACTTCCTCTTCCTTCCCTGAACTAATTTCCTCAAAGCCTTCAAGCCTCCTCGATCTGCAGATCATTTTGGCAGCCTCTCCAGATGTGTCTCTCCCCCTGGTGCCTCTGTGACCTCCCCATGCCTCGGGCAAGCAGGATCACTCTGACAGCAAGCACTCTGCAGGCAGCTGTAGGAAGCTGCTGCCAGAGCCCCTGTCTTGCAGCTGCAGAGCCCTGCAAGCCCCTTGCAATTGCCCCTTCCATGTTTTGGATCCTTAAGGGAGGGCTCTCTATTTTGTGTTTCTGCTGGGTATGAGTTTCACCTCTATTACTGTACATTTTGTCCAAATGAAGGCTTCTTCCTGAGTGTGCGTGTTGCCTCTGGGCTGCATGGTTGCTATGTGCTCGCTCTCAATCTTCCACTGTGCTGGTTATGGTCATGCTCCTCTGCCTGGTAACATCCTCAGCACTCATCAAAGCAAAATGCATTTTCTTATTAGGCCCTAAGTGGCGGGCTGAAGCAGATGCATATCAGCCTTCTTCCTGTGATCAAATGCTGGTCGGAGCCATTTGTAAATGTGATCAAGATATTTACATGCTACTTCTGGTCTTCAAGACCTTTTGGTAAAAACAGTGATACGGCATTTGTAACATGATGGCAGTGGGAGATACAGAGGTTCTGCAGGCAAAATTTTCCATTAAAATATGGTAAAAATTGTGTATGTGTACATATACATTTTTTAAAGAGAGCCAATTGCCTAGTTTACCTCCATTGTAGATATAAGTGGGTTCTTTAAGCTCACAGTGGCCACACCAGCAGAAGATGTGGCTGTTTGGTTCATGTAGCTGAGCGAATGTCTCTGGGCACATTCCCATTAGTCATGCTGATCTCCAGCAGAGAGAGTCAGCACTCGGCATTCTGTTCTGAGTTCATCCAAATCAGTCCTCCCACTGGCTCCTCCGACCAACAGTGATCTATTTACTGCCTTCCTCCAGCATGAGCACTAGTGTGCAGGGCACACCATGCAGCTTTGCTTTCCAAGACAAGCCGAGAAGGTCATTATCCCTGTATGCTACGTTAGCACCTTTCCTAAGAGCATTAGTTCACGCTGTGCAGGGATTGGGTCCAAGGCTTGGCTTCCAGCTGTGCTAAGCTCAATCTGTGGCGGCCAATGACTGTTCTCCAAATTCTTACCAGGGGAGATGAGCTCAGAATATGACCTGGGACGTGCCCATTTTTCTCTGGTTTTGTGGGGCTGTTCCCAAGATGTTCTTTCATGGATGTTTGTAGTCCTACAATACTGTTTAATTAATCTAGAATTAATTCCATCAATAGTTGTATGTTTGGAAGGCAGTGCGATTTCTCCGGGCAGAATCATTCTTTATAGAACCTCTCTTTTCTCATCATGCTGTTTTATGTCGTGTATTTTACTTCTTCTAATAAAACAATTGATTGGAATTTCCTAATGTTACATCTTACCCCATCCTGATGTTGTACCTATTTTCTACAAACTGTTTTTCTCCACACTGCTGGTGTCTTGCTAGTTCCATATGAGCTTCAAGACTGCTCAACAGCAGTTTTATGGTCTGTGTGTATATATGGTTTCTTCAGATCCCTTCTGTGCATCTCATTTGGTCTTACTGAGTTATAAAATGTAGGCTAAATTTATCCCTTGTTTAATTTCGCTAACTTCAGTGGATGTTTGCTGAAGAAAGAGTTTGGCACATTGATTAAATGGGTATACTTCCACATTTCTTCTTTTTTTTTTTTTTAGGCTTATCTAGATCATGAATTTTATCTCCTGCCTAATTATTTCTGTGTGCTTTGTACAGAACACATAGAGAAATAACTACTGAGTGCTTTATCCGTCTGGATTCTTGTTATGTGATCCCCTGCCTGGCTCAACAATAGACCCATTCTCTCCCCTGTATTTTCTTTGGTTGTATTTATAAAAACATATACTTGTTTCCCATTACTCTTTCAAGCTAAAAGCAAAACAAAAACCTTACTGTTTGTTTCCTTAACTTTATACCTTATAATATTTTACCTCCAGCACATATTCAGACTTTGTAACTTTTCTGTTTCCTCTCTCATTTTTTTTTTGTCTCACTTAAGAAATGAGCTCACTTCATGCCAAGAGCCAGAGGAGCCACTTATTTTGACCCACTTGTTTCTCTTCAGCACTGGAATTATTTTTACATGTATTTCCTCCAGGTTAGCCTTTAGGACATTCTATTCTGTACATTTCAAAATGCTGTTTTCTCAGTGTTTTTGTTTGAAGATAAGGTTGTTTTCCTGAAGAGAGATGGAAAATACCTTTCTTAGTACTCAGTTTATGTGGAAGGGGTACCAAGATTTCCCTTCTAGGTTTTTAGTAAATGCCTCCCAGTTAGCACCAGATTTAGCATTACCTCATGTCTCATTGCGTTCCCTGTTGAAACGTGTTATCATTACCTTCACAGTTCACAAGGTCCTCTGACCTATATATTATAGAATGTCAGGTCTTTCCCAAGAGCTGGCTCAGCAATTAAAACTTCCCACTGGCACAGATGGTTATGATAATAGGACATCATATATTTATACAGGGAGAGCGAGAGAGAGAAGGAGAGCACTCCTACATTTTTCAAAGCAGTGTACAAACATTAGCTAATTAACCCTAATAACAGCTCTGCAAAGAAATTAAATGTGATTATTCCCATTTTATAGATGGAAAAGCTCAGGAAAACAGTCTAAACGATGAGGCAGAGGCTGGCATGAGAGGTCACTGTTGAAAGGTGGGATGAGGTTTGAGATCCCAATGTCATCCTGGCACTGCTGCTGTTCAGTCCAGCAGGCTGCCAAATGCCAGATGAGACCTCTCCTGAAACCCAGCGGGTTCACAGATTTTGTATGGTTTTGTGTTGTCCCTGTTGGGAGAACTGGTGTGCTCATTTGGGAGAGTTAAACTGCTATTTTTATAACTCATCCTTCTTTGTCACCATCCTCAAGCAAGAAGAGGTATTTGGCACTGGAAGTTTATTTTCAGTCTACATTTTTGGTGATGAAAACGAGTAAGTTCATTCTACAGCTGCACCCTGGACCTCCACCAGGTTTCAGGGCAGGGTGCTTGGTTTCCATGTGGCTGCTGTTGGTACAAGTTCAAATATCATCACTGTGGCTGCTTCTGAAAATGCTGAAAAAATGGAAAAGTAGTTCAGTAGTGAGTTGTTCATCAGCCTAAGTGACTTTTTCTGCCATCTTAATGAGGGACTCAACGTAGACATTACCAGCGCTGGCTGGCATGAGCGTATTCATACCTGAACAGTGCAGCCGCTCAGGATGGAGTCTCACAGCTCTCATGGAAGCCATGTCAGTACTGGAGTCAGTGGGCAGTGCCTCAGGGCTGTGATGGCACTTGAGCCTTCAGGTAGTTCCTAGGATTTGAATCATAGAATCATAGAATAGTGTAGGTTGGAAGGGACTTCAAGGATCATGAATCTCCACATTTAATACTAGACCAGGTTGCCCAGGGCCCCATCCAACCTGGCCTTGAACACCTCCAAGGATGGGGCATCCACAATCCCTCCAGGCAGTGTGTTCCAGCTCTTCACCACTCTCATAGTAAAGAACTTCCTCCTGATATCCAACCTAAATCTTCCCTCCTTCAACTTAAAATCATTTCCCCTTGCATGTATTTGAATATAGCTTTGAGTGGTATATATTTGAATGTAGGTTTGGACTTGGTTTTCCTAATAAGATGTGAAACCCCGTGTTGTACCTCGTGCGCCTTCCTCATCTTCTCTCACCTTGTCTGTCACTTCTGGTTTCTGAGTGCTGGGCAGAAGTGTTGTATCATGTTATCAGCTGCTATTTTTAACCCCTGCAACCGGCGCGAGAGATAACCTGCACACTTGCAAACCATTCTGGGAATGTCCGTATCTCAAAGCATTCAAAGTCAGATGCGGAGGTTGCCAAGTGTTTTGAGAAAAGATGGTGGAATTTTGCATGTTGTTTGCTATTTATTTTCAGGTAACCATCCATCTGGCTGAATGCTTGAAGGGGGGTTAGTGGTATGGTGTTTGCTCTGTCATTATCAGTCACAGGTCAGGCTGTAGCAAAGCTTGTCCCCGGGGAGAGTTGTCCTGATGAGGGCAGAGCAGAAGCATTTGAATTGAAAATGCTTGTGCTATCTGAATTTTTATGTGCCTTATGGAAAGCGTGGGGAGCTGGAAGAAGCAAAAAACATTTCTTTTTCCGTGACTTCACTATTGTAATTTACAGTGTCATGAAACCTAGTGTATATCTAGATAGCCTTCAACCCAGGGAGGCAGTGCAAAGCTGTGCTGGGGTGATGAAGGGCTCTTACTCATTGTCCCACTCTTCCACACAATAGAGATGCTTTCTCAGCAGCAGGCATGTGCAAAACCTGAAATCCCTCTGCTGCCCCTGAACCTGGGAGCTGAAGCAGCATGTGGCTGTGCCCGGTGTGTGGGACGAGGCCGGGGGCTTTCCTCAGTCCCTGCTGCTGGGTGAACTGAATGGCCTTCTTGCCATCGTCCTGCAAGCCCCAAAGAGGGGCTGCCTCCCCACAGCCAGGAACTCTGCTCTGACTGCCCACGGGCTGAGCCTGAGCTAATGCCTTCAAGAGGAAACGCCGCGTTGTTTTCATTATCTATGGTTTGTGCTCAGGCTTAGTTTTTAAATGGATCATTCAGCACAGTGATGGAATTAGACCCAGTAAGGTTTAAAGTGGATTTGGTTTATGAAAGAATGTAAATCTAGCAGTGCCGCTTCCGGAGAAGCGTCTTGGAAAGTGACACCACTTAATAAGGCTCTAAATATTTTGGTTTGTTGTTTTTTTTTTTTTCTCTTTTTCCCTTTCCAGATCTGGCACCTATGAATTAATTTCCATACATTAAGAACTATACCAACCAACACCTTCTTGCTGGTGGCAAAATTCAGGAATGATGCTTATCCATTAGGTGAGCCCCATGCAGCGAGCAGGCCTGGTGAGGTGGGGAGCTGTTCTCCATAGGAGCTGAAGGTTCCTAAGTCTTCTTCTAAAAGCCCAAATCTTTCCTTCACGCATGACTTTGGCACGTGGCCCATGCCTTTCCTGTGTGACTGCCCCACAGAGAGCCTGTTGCCCCACTGGGGTTGTTTTCGGCCTGCTACAGCAAGCATATGAGCCAGCTCTATGTAATAGTGGTGCACTATGAAGCAGCGTCAAAAGAATACATGGTATGATTAGAAATGCTCTCTGGAGGTTCTGTTTATATTCCAAATTAAATTAAGGTTTCTGAAATTTCAAGTCAAGGGGAATAGGGGTTTACTGACTGAGAGGTGTAGCTCACAAAAGCGCATTACAGAGGCTGGGTAAAAAGGCCCTGAGGAATCTCATGAAGCAGTTATACGGAATACTGAGGAAAACCAGGCTGTTTTCCAAATTTTGCCCTTTTGTACTTTTCTGTCTTCATTAAAGCTGGTGGCAACCGCAACCTTACATATACATCTGGGGTCAGTGTTTCATGTATTAAAAGAGGCAGGCTCAGGGTGTTTATTATTGGTGCGCAGATTGACTCTGTGGGGGATAAATGCAGTTTATTTTCATATGGTGATGTATAAGAATGCTTCAAGGAGCTGCAGGCACCAGGGGGGGCTTAAAGCAAAATCTGGAAAAATGCTCACAGACTTAAAAAATTAAACTACAAATCATGATTTTATTTCCAGCTTAGCGTGATATTTTCATTCTGAAGAAAGAAAAAAAAAAAGATAAAAAAAATCAGTTTTCATATGGCACTAATGGATTGGTTTGAGCAGATCTATGCTCAAGCTACGGACAGTGTCTTGCAACGAGGCTGTGCGGTGCGAACGAATACAGATGCTGTCTCCACAAAGTTTGCTGTGCATTACAAGTGGCCTGGCTGAAGCAGAGGTAAGCTGTGCAATACCCAGTACATCCAGTTACATGAAGAGGGCACATTGGGCATGCTTTTCATACAGCAGCAGCAGAGAGCTAAGACAAATGGGCAGCTGCTCGTGGCGCTGGAATTAGCATAGGTGTGTGGAAACACTAATACACTTGGGGTGAAAATACTATCAGCTAGAAATTGGAAGGAGATTATTAAAATGCAGAGGAGCAGGGGAGGCCTGAGGATACCTCACATAACTCTCTAATCACATGTGAGTATTCAGTTTGATGTGTTGCAGAAAGCAAATGTTATTCGCCTTCCAGGACTACAAGAGAGTATGTCCAAGAGCAAATAATGCATTCTTAAGTGTACCTACTTAGCATTCCTGTGAGCTGGCGTAGCATAAGCTGGTTTGTACTGGGGGGGAATAAGAAGGGCCCTCGATTTCTTTCTTGATGGTGGGATCTGCCAGCAGGAACTAGCTGTGACTGGAAGTCACACTTAAATGCATTGTACATTTGTCTGTCATGCAGGCAGCTTAAAACTGAAATCGCTTTGGCAGTGGTATTTTTCTTCATTTAATACCATTTTTCAAAGGTTCTGGGAAAGTGCAGGAGGAAATAGTGGAGATTTCTTGTTTCTCGGCTGAAGGAGCAGCCTACTGATCCATTGCTTTGGTACTGGGCATGCTCCCAGTCTTAAATGGCCCGTTCTCAACCCATTAGCACAGCTGTCATGAGTTAATTCTCTGCACTGCCTGGCTGGCCTAGGAGGGTAGCTGCATTTCTGTTTCACCGCTATGATCACATGGCAAAAAAACTAAAAGGCATTTTAATCTGCTCATCAACAGCATTAAGAGACAGCTGTTAAGAATTGAAGGTGTGGTGTTAGAGGGTTGTGGCCAAGCTGCCAGCAACGATGTGCTATTTGCTTTTCAAACTACCTTCAATTTCAGCTGCACGTGCTGGTAATTTCTGCCTATCTGTGCTTCTTCAGTCATTCCTCTCTGCTTGTATCCTATGAAGGTCATATCCCCATCTCTGTGAGCTCTCAGCTGGTGAAGGTGAAGTGATGAACGAGTTCTTTTTAGAGAAGTTTGCCTAGTCTGTTGTTTCCAGTGGGGTAGTTACAGCTGAACATGGGTTAACAGAATCTGTAGGCTTCTGATTTGGTAGTGTTTATTTTCTCATGCTTGCTGAACAGGTAAGTTTACCCTAATTTCAGTCACGCTGTGCTGCAGCCCAGTCCTCTGGAGTTCTGGTTCACGTCCTCTGTTGGTAAGTGGAAGTCAGCCTTGCTTCTCAGAGACTCCCATGAATGAAGGCTGATTGCGTGTTGTTGCTTTTTTTCCCTTTCCCCTTTGATATTGCAAAATGTTTTATGTGAATGTCAGCGGAGGTATTAGTAAATGACTGTGACACTGCTGTTTTGTTGTTCCGCAATTATCCTTATGCTTTTGAGAGAGCAAACTGGAAGGAGTTTCTTTATTCTGAACGTAGTCTAATGCATGTGCACACATGCATAGCGACAGGTGAGCCATGCTCAGCAATGTGCCTTGTGTTCTCTGTGATCAGCCTGTCCCACCAGCGCTGCTCTCTGAGCACTAGTCAGTCTG
>JAOWBP010053125.1:0-11708 GCA_028571105.1 Tragopan temminckii
CCCCAAAAAAAAAAAACAAACAAACAAAAACAAACAAAAACAAACAAACAAAAAAAAACACATCACCAACATAAAAAGACTGCAAACAGAAAGATGGAAAAAGATCATTTTGGGATTGCAAAATTTTAGATTTATCTTGTGTGATTTATATTGTGTGTTTTTGTCAGTTTCTAAAAATTAAAACCACTTTCTAGTTTAACCTGCTTTTTTCACTACCAAATTAAATTCAAATGCTCTATCAGCATTTTATTTGGGGTTTTGTTCTCTTTGATCATGAGAAGGTCACAGCCTTGCGTCCAGTCAATAGCCTCATGAACTGGATCTTTGTCAAGCGATGTTATTTTCTAAATTGCTGTGGAGTGAAAGATAAAAGAGGTGTTTGGGGTTATAACCTCTGATACACAATTTTTCTGCATCTCCATTTCCACCCACACGGAAGAGTTATCTGCATGAAAAGTTTTTCAAGCAGCAACAACCTTGTTCAAATGAATGAAATATGATTTAGTGTGTGTTGTTTAAAATACACACCTCAGGTGTCTGGAGTTCAGATATGTGGCAGAGGGAGGGTAAATCTTGTTAAAACCTGAGAAACTCATAGTTTTTTCAGCGTGTGATACCTCTGTCCTTGACTTCTAAGTCAGTCACAGATATTACTTAAATGGTAGAAGCAAGGGAAAATCCTCAAATTCTTCCTAAGCATATCTATCATTAATTTAGTTTGGAAGGATACTGTACACATGATGAGATGGACTAAAAGGAGAAAGATTAGTTTTAATTTTAGGTGCAGCTGAAGATGCACTGAAATTTGGATTTATGTTTTTAAATCCTTTAAGAAACATATAAGCTGTGCAGCTACCCTGATTAAGTGTAGCAATAAGCTGGAACTCTAAAGCCTTCTTTGCACAATCCAGCTCTTGGCATATTGCACCGGCTAATGAGAAAAATAACAGAAACTTCACAATGATTTTCTTCCTGCCTCAGATGCTGGCTGGAAACAAAGTTAATTGTTATTCTTTCTCTAGGGTAACTGTCAGGCCTTAACACGGTGCTCTTGTTGCTGTTCCCTGAGATAATGGAAACAAGCAAGTACTAGAATACATAGAAATTCGTATTTGTCAAGTGTTTGCAGGCATTTTGGCCAGTATTTGCTGGGGACAGAAAGATGGGGGAAGAGGCTGTTATGTTAATTGCATCTTCTCTGCCGATGGATTGTTAAGCATATGCTTTAAAAATAAAGAGCTGTCAAGCTTTCAGTACTCATATATCTATAATATAGCTACCATGAGGTCTTTCTACTATGTATGTATTTTACTAGCTACTGTCAGATTATTCCATTAACTTAGGCAGAGTTCTGATTTGTACCGCGCAAGATGTCAGATCAGAGAGACCTTAAAATTCAAGAGTCTGTCCAAATATATTTTAGATCTGTTTGCTTCTCTAGGATAAATAACAGCTAAACTTTTCCAAACTGAGTTCTGGATTAATCCCATCTATCCTGAGGCTTGTAACCTGATTACCTAGTTGCATTTAGCTTTCTTTGTAGGGAAAAAAAAAAAAAAAAAAAGAACAAAATACACACTGTAGGAAAAAAATATTATGTTGACTTCTCTCATCCACTCCTATAGCATTGCTTCTCCTTGCATTAAAAGTTAAACTAATGTCACAGAGAAGCTAGAATGCTGAATTTTATCAGGTGAAGGATTTCTTTTGCTGTTCTGTTCTTAAATTCTGAAGAGCCATGACCATCATTTCCAAGGTCTATAAAAACATTCTCACTTTGAAGAATCTGAACTACGTACTCATCTCATGTACACAAAATAACCCAAAATACATGCATATAAACATAAAAAAACATTTTTTTTATCAGCTTCTCAAGGTTTCATTTTATCATCAAATTTTGACAAAAAAAAAAAAACAAAAAACAATTGTAACATTTGTGTTTGTGGTATTATTTCATAGTATTGTCAAGCCAGATTCTATTTCTCCCAGTAACTTCAGCAATATCTTCCTAATTGTGTCTATTTGAAGATCTGCAAAAAAGATTTTAAGGGTTAGAAAGCAGCTCAATTATATAATTTACATTGGGTAAAAATAATGAAAATAATGTTTATGTGCAAATAGGTTTCCAAGAACTCAGCTTCTTTTTTCACTACTCTAAGTTTGTTTCATTGTTTCATTGACTTTATTTCCAGCAGTGTAATTTTTCCTTCATCTTTTTACTCTTTCTTTTTACATCAGGAAATATTCTGCTGAAATTAGTCTTGAGGTATTGTACGGATATGAATGAACATTTTTATCCTCTTATCTGATGTGGGAAAGGGAAATCTTGAAGGTTTTGACAGAGGTAGATGGAGAGATTTTGTCTTTCTCTGTGGACTCAGAGGCATGCCTAGAGGGCTAGCATTGACCAGATGCCTTATTTTGGAATGAGATAATGAGGAATCCAAGTCATAATAATGGGAAACTGGGTACAATGTGCCTCTGGGGACTGAATCATAGATTCACGATTCATTAGCTACATTTTTTCATATTTGTCTCTTAATTCAATTTTTCATTCTACCTAAATAATTCTTTTACTTTGAAATGTAGAATTTATTACCGAAGAAATGAGGGTTATTTATTATTGTTATCATTTATAGCAGAGTTTATCTTCACTCATCTTTTAAGATTGTACATACTTCCCCATATACAACTGACGTGCTACATATCCTAAACTGATTTAACATTAAATTATTGGTTTGAGAAGAACATTAGATTGGCTTATCTATCTATACAAAAGCCACAAACAACAGCTACCTCCAAATTTACAAGATCTGCTTACAGTGTACTGTCATGCTCTGGATAGTGCCTTCTGAGAGAACAGCAAGGAAGCGACAAAGGTTCCTAAAACAGCTACACTGATTTTCTCATTCCTATACACTCTTCTATAGAGTTCCTTCTTTTTTGAGCCTTCTTATTATTCTTATTCTGAATCCCTTCTCTATCCCCATATGGGAGAAAGGTATGTTCTTCTGAAGAATTCCTGCTATTTTTGGGGAATGCTCTCAGTGAACTTACGTATATCTGTTTTTTTTTGTTGTTGTGGTTGTTTTTTGTTTTTTTTTGTTTTTTTTTGTTTTTTTTTTTTTTTTTTTTTTTTTTCCACAGAATCACAGAATTGTAGGGATTGTAAGGGACCTGTGGAAATTGTCCAGTCCAACCTTCCTGCTAAAGTACGTTCTATAGAGTAGGTTGCACATGAATGCAACCAGGTTTTGAATATCTCCAGAGAAGGAGATTCCACAACATCTCTGGGCTGCTTTTCCAGTGCTCTGTCACCCTCTGTCACCCTGATTTATGCTTTTCCATTCATACATAGTTTGATTGCAGTTTTATGGCTGAAGCCTAAAGCACAGTGCTTGCTGGGCATTGTAATAGGTTGAATAATCCAGATAACAATCAAGCCAAAAAACAACGTACTCTTGAATTTGGTACTTTGTACAGTATTCTTGGAGCTGATAACAAAGCAGGCTTTCAGATTTCTGTAGTTGTACCAATAAGAATTATTTTGTATACTAAGCTAAGAATAATTAAAATCCTGACTATAGGGATGTTGTTCTCAGAAGTTTGGCCTTATGAAATCTTTATTTCTTTTCTCACTGTATTTTATTTTCAATATAAATACTAATTAAATACAAAGTGGATTTATGGACTGCAGGGAGAGAATCGAAATGATGGCACACTGTCTTACTTACAATGACATTTCCAGCAGAGCTGAAGACCAAAGTCTTTTAGTTTTATGTTTACTGACTATAATTTTGCATTCCAGTGTAGGATGATTTTCCATAACAGATTAAATTCTTGAACGATTTCTGTGAAAATAGAAATGTACATAGTGATAGTAATTTATGACAATTAATACATATTATCCCTGAGCAATGGCAGATTAAAAAAACAAAATGAAGCAACAACAACAACAACAACAACAAACAGAATGATCTAATTATTTAGTACAGTAAGCTCTTTTAAAACTCTTTATTCCGTTACTTCTCACCCAACATTCTCCTATCTGAATGATGTAATTTGGCATTAATGAAGTGGGATTTTTTCCTTTTGTTTATTTGTTTGCTTAAAGGTTTCTTCCATCTATAACAGACTGTGATGGCAAATGTCAGATACCATTACATTTGCCAAGTGCCCAACTTGACATGATTGTTTTGTGGATATGTAACATGTCAGAAAATGCTACTTCCTCTTCATAAACACAGAAATTCCTTTAGCTGCAAGCTATCAAATCTTTATTTGTATGACTGAGAGAAGTTTGTACTGGTTCAAAGTGGAAGTCTTTGAGCTGGTGTGTTGGTTTGAGATCAGTTAGAGTACTATAGTAGTTTGATGTGTTTGGTCAGCACTGGAGGTTGACAGAGACACATGGATTGAGGATCAAGTAGGAAGGAAAGTTGCAACTATCAGCACAAAGTGTATCTGAAGAACCATTTAAAGACAGTATCTCATTTCTGTGTAGTTTCTTTATAATTTTTAACAGTCAGACAAAGGACTCACACAAGCAGTAAGTCCCATAACATGCTTTTATCCCGTGTCAAATGCATGACAGGCAATTTTACATTATCCTCTCTAAACTTACCCTTGCAAGTTTAAAGTAACTCAGAGTTATAGCGTATAGCTAACTGATACAAATTAATAACATTTGTGAGACTGTTTTGCATGAGCTAAAACACAAAACACGGATTGAACCTGTGTTCCAGTTTGCATCTTGTTCTGTCACTGGACACTGCTGAATAAAGCCCATCACCACCATCTGTGTACTCACCTTGCAGGCTCATATGATGAGATCTCCTGAGCCTCCTCTTCTGGAGGTTGAACAGTCTCAACTCTCCCACTCTTTTCTCATAGGAGAGGTGCTTCAGTCCCTTCATCACCTTTGTGGACTTTAAAACTCAACTCAATTCTATCATGCCAATACCAGATAACTTTCCCTGTGGCAATACTCTGGTACACCAGCTTATGAAATGAAGCCTAATTATTTCCTTGAGTTGTTTTGTTTGTGCAGTCACACAGAAGTCAACTAGTTTTAAGAGTAAGAAGATTTAGTCAGCTCCTGAGAGTTATGTCAGGCAGATTTCCAACTTTGTTGGGTATTACATAGTCAATGTTCTCTACCTGCCACTGCATACTCTTTGTAAGATCATTGTTTCATAATAATATTTTGGCTTTGCTTGCAGATGTGCTACCTCCCCTACTTAACAAAGTAGCCTTACACTATTTATGAACAAAGCAAATGCTATTAGGTGCATTCTGTACATGATCCGTGAATCTTATAACTATAGTCTTCAGAACATAAATTTTGATTGGCTTGTACTGCCTGTCATTGCCCAGAACTTTTGGAAGATAAAAGGATCAATTTATGTATTTTTCTTTAGCTCGCAAATATAGAAGTAATATTTCAGTGTAGTGTTTAGAATCCAAAACCCAAGCAAAAAAAATGCTACCATAAAATTTTAAAAGAGCCACATCTGCACACATCTATTTATTATTAGAATGTTATTTTAGTTATTCTTTTTAACTAAATGCTGCCTGAAAAATACAAGAGAAAATAGGAGAGAAAAAGGTGTAAGTTAAAGATAAAAAGGGCAGGCAAAAATTAATGATATGTAAAATAAAATAAATGACAAATGTCAAAAAAATTACAAGTCAATTATTAAATAAAGCCAATATTTTTTTTCTGATTATGTTATAAAGAAAAAAGTAGTGGATTTCCACAAGAAAATGCACACATTAACATTTCCAAAGGGAAAATGTTTAAAAGGATTAGATATTCATATTCACAGGTGGATTAACTGCCGTGAATAGAAAATGTCAACTCTGTTCCAAGTCTGTAACACCAAGAACCATGAACAATACATATTCTCCCTTAACACAGAAAGAAACATGAAAGCATCAATTTTAGCAAGAACCTAAGCAGCAAATACATCTCTGAGAGTAATTAATTATAGAAAAAGGATCACCCTCTGTAATTCTTTCATAGAAAGATGACAGAATAATTTTCATAGGCTATGTCCAATTCAAAAAACAACCTCTCAGGGAAGCAGAGAGGTCTACTACTTTTTAGCAGTCTGTAGAGTCCCAATTATAAGGAAATAATATTCCACCCTGTTCCCAGAGCAAGAAACTTTGACTAAACAACATTATTATAATTTTTCTTGAGATTCACTGGCTAAGTTCTTCGCTGGGTAACTTTGGCTGGGCAATCAGAGACTGGCTGTGGACTGGCAGGGAGGGAAGGCATAAAGCAAAATAGAAAAAATTGAATTCACAGATTGAGTTGGTGAGATACATAGATTAAGGCAATGAGATACATAATCTGGCAAAAGTTTGCATCACTTCCTTTTGGAGTTAAAGTGGGGATTTTTACATACGTCTTTGCCTTTGTCTTTTCTAAGAGGTGACATAGAGCTTTGGAGAAAAACTCACTTTCTTAAGATTCTTCAGAAGATTCCAACGGCTCTGAGAATGAACCATTCAATCCACAGCATAAAGCTTTATAAAGAGAATATTATCAAGAGTTCAATTTTTATATGAGTCATTTATGAAGAGACGATTCAGTAAAAATGTCCCATTTTCCTGAAGGAGATTTAGACAAAATATAGCAAACAGAATATCCTAGTTCAATTTTTGACCATTAAATATAGAGTATACTCTTGCTTATGTGTGTTTGCCCTCCTTGTTCTCCCAATAGCTGGCTCTTCCAATGTTGTAATACAATCACCTGATATTTCTAATCTGATTTATGGACCGTATTGTTTTGAGGCAGTCATTGGAACTTAGGAAGAAAGGAGAGAGAGAACTTAAACACTGCTGTTTCTGTCAGGAGGCAGACCCTGAAAAGATAACAAGGAACTTAAAATGGAAAATGATATATTACTTTCCTGGTTTGTCTTCTGGTTTCTTGATCAGTAAGGGATCACAGTTTCAAGATTTTCTTTGAACTGCTAAACTACATTACTCCAGAAGCTTTTAATCGTCAGAATCCCAATAAAAATGGTGAAACACAATAATCTTAAAACTAGATTCATTTTCCCTCCAGAAATTTGTGTGGTGCAGTGGAGGTTAGGCAGAAAAAAATGTCTTTTCAAATGTGAAAATAAGCTGCAACTGTTAGAGAATGCATAAAACAAACATTTCCAGAGTATAAAGAATAATTTTTCTATTATAATAGTTGCCGTACATCACACGCTTTGTCTCAGCAGACAGCAATCTGGTCATGTAAGGCACTCAAGGTGACAAGAGCAGTAATAATGTCAGTCATGATAAATTGGTAACTGGAATACAATATTGGCTGTACTGTAGCAGACAGGTTGCAGAAGTTAAAACAGTAATGTGTGCAAAGATATTAGATGTAATATTAGTGTTGCTTTCGTTTACACAGCTATCTGAATCACGGGAGTCTGTCTGACAATTCTGTATCCAGTTGAATACGGAAACAGAAAAATAATGAATAGAATAGATTCCTGAAATCCCACTTTACTACTTAGTCACACCAATTTTCATTGATTCAATAAGAGAAAAGCCATTTAAGGTTTCTGGACTGAACAGAGTGTGGCCCCTTCAAGGCAGTATGTAGTGGAGGATTAGTGAAGGGCAGTGTCTGTGGACTAGTGTAACTTCATCTGCATTTCGTGAGACATGTAGGTTCACTTTGATGTGTATGCTCTAAGTGTTTCTCCAAACGTTTCATTACAATGGCAAATAATTTAGCTTTTTGGTTTGCTTCCAGTATCTAAGTCCTTGACCTTTAATTCACTGCATGTTATTTCATCCAGTTCTGAGCAAACCAATTAGTTTCCCTTGGTACTAAACATGTGTGTTCTTGACAATAACTGTAATTGTAAAATCTGAAATATTGTAAGGACTTCAGGAGTTTATTAATCCAACCTGCTGGTAGAGAAGGGCTGACTGCATGTTGGATAATTTACTGAGTTTTACTTAGTAGAACTCTGAAAATCTCTGTAGATAGAAATTTCACATCAATTTTAACTGCTCTCATGCAGATTTTGCTCCTAAATCTAGTAAGCATGTTTATTGCAGCTTGTGACTGTTGCCTCTTGTTTCTCCTGTCTACTAAGAGTCTGGATCTGCTTTCTCTAGGCACCATCAATACTGAGAGGCTATTAGTATGCCATGTGCTTCATTGCTCCGTCCATTCTAGTGATAGTCTGCTGGATTTACACCAGTTTGCCATTTTCTGTCCTAGAGGTGGATACTGTAGATCACTGCATGCTCAAAAGTTCTAAACAGAGAAATAACTACTTTACATGCTGGCTGTGCTTTTGCTAATGTAGCCCACGATGTAGTTAGCCTTGATAACTACAGGGGCACATAGTCAACATGATCAATTTGTCCACCAGAACCTCCTATCCCTCTTAATTTCCAGTCATTACAGCTACTGAAAAGGAGAGAGGAATAGAAAAACGTGCTCTCTCTTTCATGTTCTCTAACATACTAAGGAAATTAAAGATCTTGAAAAGAGAAGAAATTGCAGTGCAGTGAGGACTGGTGGCTCCCTGGGGGCTGTATGCCAGTGACATCAGGGGCTCCTCAGGCCATTAGGGTAGGGACTCATCAGCCCTTGACCAATCCCATTGCCTTCAGGACGTGCTTCAGAGAATTGTATTAATTTCTATACTGACTCCAAGATCTAACAGCTGGTAATTTTGTTTAAGAGACAATGGGACCAAACCCTCTCTGTATAAGGATCATCATTATTCCAAAGGACAATGAGTAATTACTCTTGTTATTCTGTCATATAATGACCAGCTCACACTGAGTGATATGGTCGACACAGCAATATAATTTAACTTACAATAGAACATAAGAGATCTAGGTCCAGATGGCCACTGTTAAAAAGAAGCTTTGAAGTATAGCAAGTAAAAGCCCAAGCCTACTGGCATAAGAATGTCATTTAGGTGGCTGGTTTCTGAACCACCATGGAGGAATGGAAAGAAGAACAAAACACTGAGAATATCCTTATCATTTGCCGTTTGTAGCAAGAAACTAATAATCAGTACTCTGCTAAAGAATATATCCCATAATTATTGTAATTCTTGTGGTGGGACTTACTAGCTGCAGAAAAGTATTGTTGCCCTTAGAGACAGCTAATCAAAAATGTGCAGCTAACAAACATAGTGGTCCTAATGTATCACGAGCTAATGGCTAAAAAAAAAAAAAATAAATTTTTTATTTTAATGAATGATGTTAACTGAGAAAATGAAGAGAAGTATTACATTTCAAAAAACAAACTCCAGAAGTCATGCTGTCTCTACTCACATTGCTTTTAAGAATTAGTAGTGAATTTAGTTGCTGTGAAGTCAATATGATCAGCAGCTATTTAGAAAGCCAATCCAGGAAGATTCAAGCATCCCTACTTCAGTTAAATAATATTTCCATAATTGCCAGTTGTTAATAATGTAAAATAATATATATATATATTTTTAATATTCAGGAACAGCTTAGAGAATTATCATGATAAATTACAGAAGTTGTAGGAAGAAACATTCTTGATTTGGCTTGGTATTATAGTGGTTCAAATGGCAAGCTAGTATGTGCATTTTTCCTCATGGAGTCTGAAGGCACATAAATATTAAAATGCAATTTGAAAGTTTTGGCCAGGTCCCAGAACAGTATTGTTTATGCAGTGTTTGACAGTGCTATTCAAATAAATCAAGTAACAAATGTGTCATGATTACTGTTAAAGTGGAAACTGCAGCACTAACAACTAATAAGATAAATGATACCATGGATGGAAAAAAATGAAAATATTTTATGGGTGCTCTGTCTCAGTGTGTGTGAGTATACGTGCATGCACAATCAGCTGTCTCTTAGGAAAATTAAAACTGCATCCAGGGATGAATATTGCAAACATTCAGCTCTGTAAACAACCAGCAACGACAGCATATTCACTTGCTGTGTATGGGATAAAATAGACTTCTCCATTGATTTTTTTCACTAAATCTTTGGTAGGTTTTGGGTAAGCTTATTCTTTTTTTTTTTTTTTTTTTTTTTTTCCTGAAATATTTTTGCAGCAATCGAAGAAACACAAGAAGTTCCTTGTTTGCCTATAGTCAGCTGTCTGTTTCTTTTTGTAGCAGCACGTTGCTGAGGGATATTAAATTGTAATCAAAAGCATAGTAGAAGCTCAAGCAAAATTAAGACTAGAATTAGAGGTTTAGCGAGGGACCTTAGTCACCACATTTGACTCCTTCATTATGATGCAGACACCTACAGTTAAGCTATGCTATTCAGTTCTCTATATTGTAAAGGGAGAGAAACAGGCATTTTTTGACTCATCTGCCCAATTTAGGATGTTAAATTTTATTGGTGTCACTGTGACATAAGCACTGAGCAATGCTGAGCATTCAAAGCTGTAAAGGGCAGAAGGCAAAGTTTGTAATGATGTCACATATTCCTCCATACAGGATCCAGATCATTATGCTTTGTTCTATTGTCTGAGGCTGCATGAAGCCAGCAGTATGTAGGAAGATATTTATCTCATCGGTTGCACAGGGAGAATAAAATTTCTGGTTAGTTGTCATCTGATGTCAGAAGCATTACTGGCCTTATATTGATCTGAAAGTGCAGGATCTCAGGAGTTCATCATAGAATGGCCTGGGTTGAAAAGGACCACAATGATCATCTAGTTTCAACCCCCCTACTATGTGCAGGGTCACCAACCACCAGACTAGGCTGCCCAGAGCCACATCCAGCCTGGCAAGGTTAACCTATCAAGGTTAGCATTGATGTGATCAATCAGTGTAGTAGTTACTGTCCCCTTTTAAAAATATAAGTACTTGTCCATTTAAGGAACAGAAATTAGAAGACTCTTACATGGGAGAGCTGGTTTCAGTATCATTCACGATGGAACAGCAAATCCAAAATGAGAAAAATTAAGGTGAAAGTGTCAGCCAGCTTCTGTGTCTCCAAAAATGATGCTTTCAGAAGGCATAATTAATGAGCAGTGTTGTATCTGGTATGTTCCCAAAATCTTAAGTGTGAAGCAGATATAAAGTTTATTTGTAGAGGCTGTTACTGCTGATTACTGATTGATACCTTCCAAAAATAGTTCATAAAAACACAGCCATTTAGTAGCTCATAGAAACAGTGTGTTGTTTTGGGGACTAGTGAAGTTTCAAGTCAGGTAAGGAATTTGAGTGCCATCAAGGAACTGCAACAAATAATGAGCTATTAAACATGATTACTTGTAATTAGTAGTTAGTAGCTTGATAAAATCAGTCCCTGTAATTCTTACTGTACATGAAAAAGTTGCTTCCATTTCAGTACTGTTTTTTCCCCTAGTTGATCATGAAATCTTGCACCGGTATAGACTACAAGGAGTTCTACAATTTCCTCAAAGTTATTGCAGAGAACAGGATTTCCATCTTGGAAAATGGCCTCGATGATGAAGCTTCAGCAAAGAACACTCCTAAAGCTGCCATTTCCACCTTGGGTATGCTCCATGCAGTGTTTGATTTAAAGAGGACTGTGAAGGTGTTAACATCTTTGAGTGCTAATGAAGATTTCAAGAAACTAGACCTGACCTCGCTTTCTCCATCTCCGGAGGCATTGCTCCACCACTTGAAAGCAGCAATAGACACAGCACTCCTCTAGCTTCCTACCTATTCTCTTATTTGTAGAATGAACCTTTTGTAAATTGG
>JAOWBP010053126.1:0-11706 GCA_028571105.1 Tragopan temminckii
AAACAAATGAAATAAATTAGATTAAAATCAATTATCATCTAAAAAATGGTTACCTTTTTAGAAAAATTGCTTGCTAAAGAATCCTGGTCAATTTTGGAACTTTGATGATCATTCTGTTGTTGGAACAAGCTCTGAATAGATTGAATCCTATCCAAAGACACGGCTCGATTTTCACCGATTGATTTTTTTAAAAGATCTTCCGTGACCCTTGAATCATATCCCAATAACATACAATACTTTATGAACACTTCCTGTTGTTCAACATTGCTTATTGATTCTATTAAATTAATTTTCGGATCCATTTTTTAGATGGGGAGTTAATTTTGTTTCAGAAATTTTAAATCTTAGCTATTTAAAAAAAGAGGTAAACAAAGCACATAGAATTTATGAATGGTACTTTTTTGGACACGAGTTTTTCTCGTTTTGTTTGTGGATTTTGTTGTTTGATGATTCCTGAAATTTTGGAAATTTGGAATTATCATCAGAGTTGCATGTTAACCAAATTGATCAGTGATTTTTTTAGTGACCTGTGACCTCAGATATTGAATCTTTAACTTTTATATTATCATCCTAAAAAATCTGCATCAAAATTTAAAAATAATCAATCATTTAAAAAACATGAATTTGGTAAGCTTTGAATTTGATTTAAAATTTGAACTAAATTAAAGTTAAATTTAATTTGACTTGATTAATTAATTGTTTTGTGATTAGTTATATCTTATAGGCGGAGTGTTGTGTTCTGTGATTGTGTCGACGAGCGGCGACAACCAAAACGCGAACCAGAATGACAAATTATCCGAATCTGAATGTTATCAGCTTGGATTTAATAGTGCTGATTTATGGTGCAGCCGATGTACTGAATTAACCAAATTTCAATTGGATCAACTTAAAGATCCATGTTTGAAGTGCTGTCGTAAAGATGAATCAAACACTAACAAGGTATATTTAACATTTAATTAAATTTGATTTTAATTGTGTAATTAAAATTAATTTTGTTTTTTGATTTCAGAAATATTCCTTTGCTCGTTTAGAATATTGTGAATGTAACATCGCCAACTTTCCTCAAGTGAAAGCATTCATACGTGGTGATAAACCAAAAAAATATTCCAATTTAAAAATCAAATTTGTTCGTGGCGTATTACCAATGTTGAAATTGTTGAATGAACACCACGATGTTGTACAGGAGCTTAACATTCAAAAATGGGACACCGATACCATCAAAGAGTTCTTGGATCAACATCTCGCTTAATCATCAAACAATCCAACCATGCAATCCAAAAATTATTTAAATAAATATCTTAAATTATTATCATCAAATTTTGTCTATGATCCTGATCCTATGTCTCTATGATCAATAATCATTGATCATGAATCCTGGTGCTCAAACCATTTACCAAAAAAATCAATCAATCAATCACCATTATTATGATTGATACTAGCTTATTAGATTGATTGATTTAATTTGATTGAATGCCGTCATATTTACCATCATAATTGATTTGATTGAATGTTTTCTAGTTGTCTGTTATCATTTTAAGTTTGATAAATCACTTTAAATACAAGTTTTTATGCCTAGTGTGCAATCACCGACTATGCCAACAAAGTCCATTATCATCTGGAAGAATCTGGACAATAGACCATTTATATTATGGTTGTGATTATCTTCCAAAAAAATTATCTCCAAGTATCCAAGTCTATCTGAACCATTGTGTTCTTGTTGTTGACATCGTGTTGACATTGTCCCAATCTTGTTGATAAGCAATTATTTTTTTTAAATAGATTTTGATGTTTTTTGAAACAGGCGTACGTGATATTGAGACTAATACAAGACATGATTACAACAAGACAAGACAATTTTTTCTGGTTATCTGGCTGGCACTTTGTAGATTTTGTTTGCTTGGGTGCTTTCCTTCTTTATAAAATTTTGGGTTGTTTTCCAAAAGTTGAATACAAACAATGATCCATTGTCTTGTTTCTTGATAATCTATTTAACCCAAGATAAAGAAAGATTATCAAAAAAATTAGCCAACAAATAAGCCTCATAAAAATGGCATATAAAAACGATCCATTAAATTGGTTGCATACTCATTTTTGGTTGTTATTGATTGAAATATAATTTGTGTTTGTGAATCCTGTCCCAGCAACAATCCATCCATCTATCCATCAACCATGTCTCACATCCCAGGAAAATACAAATTGGAAAAAACTGAAAAGTTTGATGAATTCTTAAAAGAATTAGGTAATTTTTTAAAAAAAAGATTAATTACCGATTTAATTTGTTGGTTAATTATCGGTTAATTGATCGATTTAATTTAAATTTGACTAATTTTGGTCCCTGGTTTTGTCTTCAGGTGTAAGTTTTGTGACACGAAACCTAGCCAAAACGGCAACACCAACCCTAATCGTAACGGTAGATGGTGACACATACACCATTAGAACTGAATCAGCAATCAAAACAACCGAAATCAAATTCAAATTGGGTGAAGAATTTGAAGAAGATCGTGCCGATGGTAAACGGGTTAAAACAACAGTGACCATGGAAGGTGATAACAAATTGATTCAGGTTCAACAGGGAGAAAAACAAGTGAAAATTGTTAGAGAGTTCACACCAGAAGGAGTGAACGTCACAGCAACCGTAAACGATGTCACTTCTGTTCGATTCTATAAACGTTTATAAATTTTCCTTGGAAAACTTTGAAATCTAGGAATTTTCCCTGGAAAAAAATTTTCTTGAAAATTTCTTTTTTTAAAGTTTCCTAGAAAATTTTTGGAATTTTTTTTTAAATTAAAAAAAAATATTTCAGCTATTTTTTTTAAATGTTTGTTTTGACATTTTTTTCAAATTGATTTTTGTGTGTTTGGCTGGTTTGGTTTTTTGTTTCATTTGTTCTGAAAATGGGTTTAAAGCTAAGCCATCGTTACCGTGGTGAAGAATATCCAGTTGATTATTTTCGTATTGAATTTGAACGAATATTGTTAGAATTGTTCAATGATCAAGTGCTCATCACCAACAGCAACCTCAATAATAATAATAAGCGGCAATCAATTTCTGTAAAATCTCGTTTTAAAAACAATGAAATCCCTTCTAAAAGACCAAGCTTTTTTGGTGGAGATTTTCAACAGGATTCAAGCGATTTTGAAATTGATTTTGATTGTCAACAACAACCAACTAGCAACGAGCTCAACAAGCAAGATCATGAAGCTGATTCTAGCGATTGTTTCAAGACCAGTAATTATGGCGATGTTAGTCTTACATCATTTTTCTTGCCGGATATCAACAAGCAGAATTCCGGTTTAGATTTAGAACAATATGGCTCATCAACAAGCATCACAAGCGAAACTACAATCAAAAACATCGAAATTCCCCCGCCAACACCAGTAAAACCACCAACAAGAAACCGTAAACCAAGCCCAGCAAAACATTTGGAAAACCCTGAAAACCCAGCTCCAACAACAACAAAAAACCCTAAAACAACGCCGGCAAAAAACCCTAAACCAACACCACCACCAAAACCAAAATCATTGAATACCGAATTATAAATATGATATTTTCAAATATATTTTATATTCTTCCTTCAAAATAAAATATCCAATTATCAATCATGTCTGTTTTTGGGTGCATATTTAGTGTGTGTTTTTGGTGATCGGATATAACCAACGATCAAAGTTCATTTTATCATTAAATATCCAGATCTGTTTTGTGCTTGAAACATAATGCTAGCTTGCTAATGTTTCCTAACATCCTCCTAAAAATTACATTTCCGTTCAAAACATTATCAGAAACAGACCGGAGGATACAAAAACACACACACACATCAGGAGAGAGGTCAGAGGTTGACCTTTTTTTTCTGGTTGTCACACAGAGACAAATCTAACGGTTTTTTGCCAGCCAACCAAAATTCAAACTTTCGCTTTTTTTTTATGATCAACAGCTATATAATTGTGGCAAACACACAAACTTTTGCCGCTACACAACAACATTATGCTGAATAACAGTTTTTTGTCTACCAACAACACAACGAGCACTCCCTTTGTGTACAAGCAGCATAGAGCATTTGTCTCTCTCTCTGTCTTCGTAATGGCGTGTTTTTTTACGAAGATAAACTGAAATATGATTACAAATTTTTTGCTATATGAACTTATATTTGTGTGTGATACAGCTATATGGCGAATTGTGGCATCGTGATATAGCTTATGCCATTAGCAGAAACATGGCATCATGCATATAAATTTAGATATATGAGACATGAACACTGATTATTTTAGCTAAAAAGCTAATCTCTAGCCACACAACAACAACAACGAGACAACTGCTAAATTCATCAACCAGCCTAACACCAAACCAACCAACAAGCCAGCATTCTTCAATTGAACATATTGAACAACGAACCGAATTTTTTGTGTGTTATTTTGTGACCGGCTTTTAATTTGATTTTTTAAACCGAATTAACTTTTTTTGATTTAATTTAATTTTGTGTGAATCTTCATTTGTTGAGAAATCTATAAACAATGGCTCAAATCGAAGGACGATACAAGTTGGAGAAAAGTGAAAATTTTGATGAATTTTTGGACAAGTTGGGTGTTGGTTTTATGGTGAAAACTGCTGCAAAAACATTGAAGCCAACATTGGAAGTGGCCAAGGATGGTGACCACTACATCTTCCGTAGTTTGAGCACATTCAAAAACACTGAAATCAAATTCAAATTGGGTGAAGAATTTGAAGAAGATCGTGCCGATGGTAAACGAGTCAAGACGGTCATCAATAAGGAAGGTGACAATAAATTCATTCAAACACAATTCGGAGATAAAGAAGTCAAAATCATCCGAGAATTCAACGGAGACGAATGCAACGTTGTAAGTATCCGGGATATCCGGTTTTAACCCATTTTTTGGATGTCCGGAATTTCCGGTCTTTAAAAACTCAATACTAACCCAATAATGATTTTGTTGTTGTCATTTGAAAACATAGACTGCATCATGCGATGGTGTGACATCTGTTAGGCTGTACAAGCGAATCTAAACACCGGAAATCTAAGCACATACGATGACACGGTGATCATGTTTCCGGTGTAATCGCACAACCAACATCTCAAAATGTGCCCTGTCTTCAACCTGATTGTCGACCCGAAAATCCAGGCGTTTTGTTTGGTTGATTGATTGTGGTGCATTGTGCACAACCATATTACTAAAATCTATTACAATTTAAGTCTCAATTTTATAATTCTTGATTTTTTTTTGGAAAAAATAATAAAAATTTTTTTTTCACAAGAGAAAATTTCCTCGAAATTTAAACGAAATTAATTAATTCTGTTAATCGTTAATCAATAATTGAAATTTCCGGCGTTTATATAAGCAAATGTCAAATTATCATAAATGTCAACCATCAAATGCCAAAATAATCAATAAAATAAGAATTAATTTGGTGCGGTAGGTGTGGCATTAAACGATGTTTTTGCGTGGTAGGCGTGGCATTTAAATACATTAAATCGATTTATAATTGGTTTTGCTTGGTTGGTTGGTTTCATATTACAAAAAAATATGGCAAAAAATGAATTAAACAACAAGAAAAAAAAGAGAACAAAAACATGAAATTAATAACCTTTTTGCTCGTTTTTAGCACGTTTTGTTTGTCTGTTTGTAGATATGGAATGTCGTTTATAATTCGTTTTTTTTTGTAGAACACTTGTACCCAGGTTTGAATGTAGATGAATGTTGGCATGATGATGATGATTCATTATAAAACAAACGAAAAAACGTGATCCCAAGAATATATCAACTTTATTTATTTACAGCATATCACCAAATTGACATTATAGAAATTTGTTTTTTATCTTCATATGTTACATAACCCAGACATATTTGTCAATATATCAATCATTTGCCATTTTTGGCTGCCTGGATATTTAATCCATTAAAACAATTAATCAATCAAATTAATTAATTACAAAAAACAGAGATCATTGATCAAGGTTACCAAAAAAAAGAGCGAAAGGGAGATAATGGTTAAATGGTTATTTTATTTATGAATAGATCTGGTTGGTACGTTATTTATGAAATGGTGATAAATGGAATTTTTTTTTGAAAAAAATATGTAAAATATAAACATAAAAAGAGAGGTAAATTTTTCAAAAATTTGATTGATTTATTTGACATTTTTTAGCAAGTTTTTTTTATTTAGCAAGACAAACAAGCCGAAAAACGAATGTTATTTCCTTGACAAAAAACAACAAAGCTTTGTTTGTTATTTGAAAGTTATTTACAAAGCCAAACAACAAAACACATCAAGCTAACATTTTTGGTTGGTTGGTTTGTGATGTTCAACACGCGGGTACATTTTTTCAGCATTTTAGCGAATGCCTATCCTCATCATCATCATTCATCATTATCAGTCATCTTCTAAGGAAGATATTTTATGAACAACAAAAAAAATGAGATGTCATTTGCCATTAAAATATGATAATTTCCACCACCACAAAATAATAATGATAGGCTTATTCAATTTTGCTTTTCAAACCCTTTCAGTATGATGATGGAATGTTTCAAAATAACAGAAATACACTGGCTAAATCATTCATGTTGAAAGGATTTGAAACAAAAAATGATTTGATAACTAATTTTAATGAATTAATGGATTACACACAAAAAAGGTCGATTTAATTGCATTTTATCTTTTAAAAATTTCGTGTTGATTTTTTTATAAAAATCATAATTTATTAATTTTAATTAATTAATGATCATTTTTTAAGAATCAATTTTAATTATTTGTCGATTTAATAAAATGAGACCACGTCCCATTTTGTGTCAAATGTTGTTGTCCTTGTCCTTGCTTCTAGGACTAGACAAGATTCGAAAAACTTTTTTTCTCTCTCACTTTCTAGGGCCAGAAAAAGGGTTAAAGGTCAACAAACGAGGTCATTTGTTTCCATAATAATAGTATGTTATTATTAAATGATATCAACCCTTTTTGTTCTGATATAATTCAAATTAAAAAGCAACAAATGGCAAATGGAGAGCGAAATTCATTCACTTAGAACCAAAAAACCAAAAACAAGACAAAACATTTCAGTGTGGTCAGCTGTGTGACACAAATGTCCACTCGTCCAAAACAAGCTCAAAGTGCGAAGCTAGTGAAAGTTTTTTGCATTTTGAATCCAGCTACCAAACCAAAAACAATGTTTCTTAAAAATTTTTTCTTGGTGTTTTTTGTTGTGTTTTTGATGATCTGCTGTTCCAGGATTCATAATTGTTCCAAAAGTTCCAATAACAAATTTTTTACTGGAGATATTGAATTCACAGCACTTTATTTTCCGATTAATCCAGTTTTACAGTTGATGTACGAAAATGGTTATAAAGGCGGGTATGGACATAAATATCAACATTATCATCTTGGCAAAATTAAAAATATGAAATATCCATTCAAATTTTATAATAAAGATAAAGGTAAATTCATTTTGTGATCAATTGATTAATTTGATTCAAAATTAATTAATTGAATTAAATTTGAATTAAAATTGATTGAAATTTGATTTTTGTTGTTCCAGTAATCCAAATTCCAGCCGATTTCAACCATAATCAATATTACAACATCCGGCCAATTTAATTAGGAAGTTTCACTGATTCCGAAACCCATTTCAGATAATCAGGATTTCCGTTTTGGATCTAATTTTATGGCAATTAAGAATTAATTAAAATAATTGATTTCGGAAATGCGATTTTTTTGTTGTGGTTAACAAACCGGTGAAAAAATGATCTCTGGCACGCTGTATGGATGATTTCGTTTAACAAAATCAATTATATCATCACTTTTCTCCATTCTCGTTTTCAAAATCATTAAAACTTCCTCATCTTGTTCTAATTTGCCTTGCCATTCATAAATTGATTCAATTTTTGGAATGATATTCACACATGCAGCCATATTTCCGGTTACTAATTTTCTAATAAATTAATTAAAATAAAATTAATTAAAATTGAATTGTAATTTAATTGTAATTTACTTGGCTAAATCTTTGGCCACATCTCCACTTGGAACGGTAATATAAGCCACACAATATTTTGGGGTGTTTGATTCACAAGTTGACATGTTTCGGTGAGATAAGAAATTAGATGAACAACACCTGACAGATGAGATCACAAACGCAGATAACAGCAAACTCTTTCTTATTAGTAAATGATTTGACATTTAAAATTTTGCCCGATTTCTCGAATGGTGGTCTCGTAATTAATCTTGTTTTCAAATCCAGTTTTTTCCAAACTAACAAAATTAACATCTGATGAATTTTTCGTTTTTTGTTTACAAGCCTATCATTTTTATTATTTCTGTACACCAGATGACAGCACGAAAGCATTTGATTTTGAAGTTCAAAAATTGCGCCAAACTCTAATCCATCATTGTAAGATGCTGAGTAATGCTCACTGAACATCATTGTGGGTGTGTCAAAGGTTAAAGTTCAACTCTGAAAATTTCCTTGATTTATTTTATTAAACATCTGGATTATTTTTGGTATATTTCTCTTGCGAAATTTTGGTTGACAAGTGGCTGGGTCTGTAGTTTGCCATATGCCGGTCAATGTGTCCTTCTGGGTCTGTTTGTATGAAAACGGATGGCATTGAGTGTCTGGCATGATGATGACTCGTCACAACCAGCGCAGCCTTGTGAGCAGTGAGAGTGCATAGTGCAGCACACAACCAACATTAAACGTTACTTGCTTGGGGTATGGCAGGCTGACAGCGAAAAACGAACGACCAGCACAGCTAAATCAGCTCACCAGCATGCTGAATGCAGAGAGAGAGAGAGAACCATTTTGGCAGGCATATTTTCAATATCAGAGCAAAAGAGAGCGAGATTGTCCATTTGCAATGAACTATGCGGTGCACACAACACATCACCATCCATCCAGCCATCAACAATTCGAACCATCCCAACCAACAAGCAAGCAACAAGAATCCGCTCTTGTTTCTGTGAGCAACCGTCACAATCACACCAACCAAACAGCAGCAATTCGATTGTTGTTTTTGGACAGCACATTTTTACATTTATTCAACGACGTTTTAATTTCGTGTTAATTTTAATTTTGGTTTGATTTGGTTTCGTGTCTGTGTGCTTTTCGTGTTAATTAAATTTAATTCTCAAATTTTAATCATCGAAATTTTTTTTTGATCAACAAAATCAAAATCAAAGTGCCCAGTAAAAAACTTCAATTTTTTGGATTTTAAAGCAATTTGAAACGTAAGTTTTTTGTTGGAGAAATTCAGCTAGCTTGGTTAATTCCAAATTGCTCAAGCTTTTTAAAAATTTGCTCAAACAAGTTGTCGAACAAGCAAAACAAGCTTGTATTCTAAGAACTTAAGTGCTTAATTAATTAATTAATCAACCATAATTAGTTCATTTACGAACTAATATTCAAGCTAGTTTTAAGGGAAAAACTGCTCAAATTTTCTCTTGATAAACCAAAACGTTTCGAAAACCAAAATTTCAGTGTTGGTTTTTTGTGTGCTAAAAATGTTGCAATCAACAACAAACAAAAATAAACAGTTAATGAACCTAAAATTTATATAAACCAGCATTAATCATCATTATCAGCTCAATAACAGCAACAAAAAAACATCCGCTCACAAACAAAAATTTCTGTTTATGTCTGTGTTTGTTGATAAACAAACCAGAACAAGCAAGCTAGCTTTCCAAAAAGTCCTTTTTTCCATCAAGAAACTCAAAAATTTTGTTTTCTAGAATTTTCTATAATTATTTAACCAACAAAAATTTTGATTTTTTTAAAAGCTCAAGCTTATGCGACACCTGTTGATTAAAACAAGAATGGTTTAAATTTACCTTGGCCAGGTGAATCATTTCTCTCTATTTTTATGTTTCCGTAAATTTCTGTTTATTAGTTTTTTTGTTTGATAAATTCAATATTTCTCTCTAAAAAAATGAATTGGTCACGTTTGCTGGCGTGGCGTGGAATTTTCCCTTGTATCTTGTCCTAAAAATCATATTTGTAATAGTCATCATCATCATCGCAACAGGGTGACCGTTACCAGGGTTCTTTATCAGCTTGCGTGGCTTGATTTTTCCATCCAGCTAGGCAAAACCAAAAACAAAAAAACAAGCAAAAACTCAGCCCGAATGCCTGGCTTTGTTGTTTCGATGCTAAATTGCACTTCGTTGACCAAAAACAATCGATTTATTATGATTAGATTTTAAGCGAATCGAAAATTCTCATTGTCTTCCATCTCTCTGTCTTGATGCATCAATGTCCTTGTTTATGGATGATAATCACATTTTCTTGATCATGCTATATTTATATTTTTCCTGCTAGCTCTACAATGTCGAGGTTTTTGAGAGTTTGTTTATATAAAAAAATCTGGCCATTTTTTGCAATAATCATGATGATTGTTTGTTTAGATATAGCACATTTTGTGATTTATTGCCGCAATTGTAGCAAAAAAAATTGTACCGTTATATTTGGCCAAAACTCTAATCATCAAAAATCAAAATCTTTTTTTAGGATAAATCCAGCTTTAACACAAAAAACCAATCAATCTGAATCAAACTAAATCAAGTTGTGCTGCTATAACAGTGTGTGTTTGTTTGTGTGTTCAATCAGAATTAATTAATCAAAATTAATTAAAAAAGGTGTGTTTATTTACCTGTGTTTTGACTCATTTTGCTTTATGTGTACGGAAAATAGTTTGTTAAAATTGTCTTTATTTATTATAATAAAATGAGACATCTTTTTTATGAACGAACGCAATTATATTACCTGTTGCTTTTTTAGCTCTCACAAGCAAAATTCCTTAAGAGATAAGCTTTTTACCTGAAGATAAATAATAAAACAAAATTACCTGGCATGGTGGCAATGTTGTTGTTGTGGTTTCACTAAAATGACTCATTCAGCTTGCTTGTTTGCTTACCTGGCTGAATTATTTAGTAACATGATGAGCTTATGAGCTTGAGTCATTCATTGAAAATGTGTGTGTGTCGCATTGTAATCATACAAGCCTGATTCACACACCAGGTAACCAAGCAATATGAAATACCTGCCTGCCAACAGCCTAGCTACCTGCAAAAACTCTTTTCTTATGTGACACTTAAATTTTTAATTTTCTAAAGCTTTTTTTGAGAATTTCATTTTAAATTAAAAAAAGAATTTTTAAGCCAGGTATCCAGCTTGCTTGAACATTTGCCAAAAAACAACGAACCGTTCCAAGCAAGTTGTTTTTGGCGGAGTGTGTTGTCTTTTGTTTTGTTCATTATCGAGTGTGCAATACAAAGCAGCAATACATTGCCCTTTACGCAAGCTTTCTACGCAAGCTAGACCTCATAAGCTTGCTGTCTTTCTCTCGAAATAGACATAAGGCAATGGCCACATAATCACATATGTCGGTCTATATAGCCACCATTATAATCTCCATCATCATCATTATTATCATGCAAGCAGTCTAATAATAATAGTTAAATTAGACGAGTTGTGAACCATTTTGGCTGGTTGGCTGGCTGACGGACAACAACAAGCGCAGCAAGCATCAGCATTGTTGCTGAACTAGTTTTCTGGGGTTTTATTTATTTCTCAATGTTGCTGGCTGGCTGCGGCTAAGGTGAAGTTCAATGAACGGATTCTATTCAGGGTTGTTGGCTGGACTAGCTTGTAAATGACCTTTTGCCTTTGTTCAATGATTCAGGAAAAATGGTAGCTTAAGGGTTAAATTCTT
>JAOWBP010053127.1:0-11703 GCA_028571105.1 Tragopan temminckii
TGCCCCGTCCCTGGAGGTGTTCAAGGCCAGGTTGGATGGGGCCCTGGACAGCCTGGTCCAGTATTAAATGGGGAGGTTGGTGGCCCTGCATGTGGCAGGGGGGTTGGAGCTTGATGATCCTTGAGGTCCCTTCCAACCCAGGCCATTCTGTGATTCAGTGATTCCGTGATTACTGAATGCTGCCAAAAGTGTTGCTATTATGGTGACCTTACTGACTCATTCTGAGAACTGCTGTGTGGCACTCTCACATTCTTAGTGAATTTTTTCATTGAGGTTGCAGAGTTGCATCTGTTAATAAAATGGCTACTTTCAATTCCTCCTGTCTGTACCTCTGAGCTCTGTGGGCCTTATATAAAGGTTGGCCACTGAGTGTGGAATATTGTATAGTCAATCTAATTGTGTAATTTTTGAGATGTTTTTCAACCAGTGTCTACAAAAATGTGACTATGACTTCTATCACAGTACTTGTCAGCCCTTCTCCAGTGGCAGAATTGTGAGAGGCCATGTATTTCATTGCAAAGTGTTTTCTTCTGAAAATGCACATATTTCTCAGTAGGAAACACAGATAAGTTTGAAGATGCTGTTCCTGTTCTTGGAATAGAATTCTGCAATGTCTGTGATGGTTTTAGTTATGAATGCTTTTGTATATATTCAAGAAAGGATCGTATTCCTATCTGGTGAACTTAGCTGGGCCAGCACAGCATTACAGCATTATTATTGACTTGGTGTTCATCATAAAGCTCTTCTAGATCTTCATCGTGGAGAATATTTAAAATCAGCTCTGAGATCTGAAACTTGATTTAAATTTTATGGAAGAGCAAAGATAGTTTTTATCCACCCAAAGAGGTTTAGATCATCTATTAGATGCTTTTTTTTTTTTTTTTTTTTTGAGTAGGAATCGGATTCCACTGGGTATACTATGGAATTGGCTGGTTGTAATGAGTCTATCTATGATATAGGTTAGATTATTGAAAAAAAATAAAGGAAAATTTAGGTTTCTAACCTAAATCATACACTGACCAGACATTTACTAAAGAGAATCTGAAGTGCTAACGAGTTCTAGAAATGCTCAAAGATTCATGTCCAATTTCAGCATATCAGTTTAGTGCCATCAAAAAAAAACATTATGGCAATAATAATTCTAATCTCATCATGCTGCAGTGTCAGGGAATCTCTTATATAACAAAACCGATGAAGTATATGCATGTACATGCAGCTTCATAGCACCAATAATATCAGTCAGGAATCCATGTGTGCTCCAGGCCTTTAAACAAATTTGGTGATTTTCAGGTATGTATTTATAGCATCACAGGCTGTGTTATGGCTGTAGATGCGCATCTGTATCAAACCTCTCATGGGGATTTGTCTTCACTCAAATACGTGTTCTCACTGTTCTCATTTAACCAATGGCCTTTTTCAGGAATGGTCATACAGCCTGCAGATGAGAAGTACAGGAGCAGTATGAATGAAACTTGAGCCCAAATCTCCTCAGAAGTTAACTCAGTGCTTTCAGGTGCATGTTAAAAAATAAAAGTGGATCTTGTGTAACTCCACTGATGGAGAACTCAGTTCTTGCAGGAAAAGAGCTGATCAGAAATGACAGGAAGAATATGAATATTTTTAGGAATTGTAGCAGGTTTCTGCCTATCACCTTTTCCAGGCAAGACTGAAATACTGAAGTTTCCAGAGATGTCAAGGGAAATGCATTTATGTATAGAAATTATAAAATCTTCCATCTGTGGTTTCTCTTCATGATCCTAGTCTGAATCCAAATTATATCAAGCTTAGAACTGAATGTAAATTGCCTATGGCCATGAATAAATATATCCAGTTTGAATGCCTTACGTTGTTTAGCTTTAGGTGTTTAAAGGTGATTTTATTTTTGTTTTGCCCTTTCAGTTCTGCCTTGACTGTTTCAACTAGAGTGAAACCAATTTTTCACAGCTTTTTTTTTTTTCTGATTATGAAATATTTTGGTGCTCCTTCTGGTTGTTCTAGATTCCTGGACTGGAAATGGAGATATGTGTTCCTGGCTAATGGTCATAAGCAAAGTCCATAAGCAAAGCCATGTGTGTGGAAAAGTTAAGCCATGTGTGTGGAAGAATTTTCTGAATGTGGACGTTCATTTTAGGGAATGATTATTACTCACTGCAGTAGCTCCACTGTGTTCTGCAGAGGGTTAGAGGCACTCAGGATTGATGAAGCAGTTTAACACCCTAGATAGCTCCTTGGAGACTAACTTGGCAGCTTCAGGAGAGGCTGACAGGAAGGCTATATCCAGTAATAAAGTCTCAGCTTTGCAGCTTTAAATAATGTATTTCTTTTTGCCTGATTTCATTTATGAGAGCTGCCCTGAAAGTAATGCCTCCTATTTTATGAAGTTGGCTGGTGATATCAGAGGCAGATGTTGGTGGCATGGCAGTAGAGGATGAACCTTCCCACCAATATTCCATTATATTTTGTTGTCATGTGACAGATGGCAGAAGAGGAGCAGTCTGACAAAACAATGTTTGACATGGAAGTTTATATGAAGCAAAGGTGTGTCATTGAATTCCTCCATGTGGAAAAAATTATACTCATTGACATTTATCAGTGCTTACTGAATGTTTATGGAGACCAAACAGTGGATGGGAGCACAGTGAGGCAGTGAGTGGTGTATTTCAGAAGGGCTGACAGCAACAGTGGTCACTTCCACTGGTACAGATTTTTACAAGCATAGCGTGCACTCACTGCCGTTGGAAATGCACAGATAATGGCGGTGACTATGTTTAAAACTAGTGTTTCGTAGCTGAGACTTTGCTCTATCAAATAGAGTTCTTGTGCTCTTTATATCTTTCAGAGCCATTTGCATACTACAAAGTCATTGCCCATTTAAAGGATTTCAGAAAAATATTTGATGAGAAGAAAGGATTCATTTTGATATCGGCACATGAAGATGATTATTTATTGCCATGCAATGAGAACAGTCTCATCTTTGCGTATCCATTTCCACTTAATCAAAGTAATATGTCTCCCAGGAACTGTAGGGTCTCTTGCTAGTGTATTTTATGATGTTCTCATTCTTGGCATCTAGTCTGATGATCAAGTTGGCCAGATGTGAAGCCTGAAAGAAGTAAAAGAAGACAGTTCTACAAGCAAATGAGTTTAGTGTCTGTAGCCATTTTTGAGTGTCTAAAGCCCTACCAAAGTATTCACTGAAATCTCAGACTAGCTAGACAGGAATGTGCCATCACAATGAAAAAGACATAAGTGGGATCTTTCGTGTTTCACTAATCATAAGTAATCTGTAAACAGGCAAATTAACAGCGTGTGTTTTAAGAACTGTACTTTTTGAAATTGAATAAAATGTTCTCACGCTTTTCCTTGATATGTCTGAAGAGTTTTCTTTCTCTGTGACAACCTAGCATGCTGCAGGTGGATGGAAGAGCATAATTCATAACTTGCCTCTTCTGGTGAAGTTTTAAAGTGAGGACTATCCTCACTTGCCTAATTGTAGCAGCTCTTCTAACACCTACGACCAATACCTTTACTTCACATGCAGCTGGTTTAGATGCAAGCTGTGGTCTTGTGCAGAGGACAGATGTTACGCCTGTAACCTAGTTTTCTATATGAATTTACTTCAAACTAAACTGTGTTAGGTGAGGAATGTAAAGAGCAGCTGGAGATTTTTGACTAGAGAACCTAATGCCCAACCCAGTTATCATGAGACAGCCTGGTAAAATGTCTCATTTTGTACATTTATTGAGTCTGAGGAACCAGCTGAACAAGAATAATGGGTTTCTGGAGTACCAGTGTGTGTATTGTAAACATAATGCTATAAAAACAATGAAATCAATTATACTGGTTACAACAGGTAGTGCTAAGCTCTGCAAGTATCAGTCAGCATAGACACTAGAGTCTCTGAAATACACTTTCTTGGTTGTTATGGCATCCTTTTGTTTTGCATGAGTGGTGGAGACAAAGGAAGCATATTCAGCTCTGTCTGAGATCTCAAAAGTGTCTTTTTAGTCAAAAGCTGATATGAAAGTTGGAGGACCATGGCCGGAATTTGGGTCTCTTTCCACTGAAAACAGCCATGTAATTTTTCTGTCTAATTCTTGGTAGTGGTTCTGCAAGAAGGTAGTACCTTTGATTTTTTTCCTTCCTCCAAGGATGAAAAAAGAAATTATTTACCTCTGGATTAAGATTTATATTTGGTATTCTATCTCTATAAGATCTTCTAAGTATGGTAAAATATATCAGGGCTTCTAATATTCTAAAAATTACCTCCAAACAAGAAACACCAAAAAAGTCAAGCATACTGCAGTAAGGGCTGTCTGAATCTGATACCTGTGAGAATGTTTTGTGAGAATGTTTATCAGACTCACACCCTCATTAACTGTTGCAACTATATGTTGAAATGGAGCAATTTGGTTTCAAGAGAGGCAATGGGATTATTCACTAGGATCTCCAATTCATTGTTTTAGTTGATGCTTAGAGTTGGACTACGAAGACTTGGAATGCAAGAAATAATCACTCAGAAAATGTGACTGTTCAAGCAGTGTCCAGAGATAATATTGGAGCATGATCTACTTAAAATTTTCTGAGAACACAGCCTAATGTATAATGTAGAGGTTCTTTTGACAGTAAGTCCATCCATTTTCACAACAGGATAAGTCACATCAGGTGGTCATTCATATGTATGAGCTTGGTGGCAGTGAGAAATCTTGGAGTTTCTGTTGTTTTCAAAAAGAGCTTTGCAGTAAGGGCAGGTGCAGAAAGATCAGCAAAACAATGTATATTCAGAGACAGATGTTTCTCGCTAGAAATAAATGCTGAGGAATACGGTACTGTTTCATCTAATGCACTCTAGAAACCCTCCACTTTCCAACAAGGAGCATGATTAGCAGAGTCACAGAGTCACGGCCTAGCTGTCCCCGATTCTGTAGATATGCCAATAACCTACCTCTACATAGCACAAACTGTGACGAAAGGGGAGAAATCATAAAGCCACCCTCAGTAACAAAGACTCAATGTTGCTGTAGGAGTACGCTGAGTGTACTCTAATGACATTCTTGGACCTGTGGTATGGGTGATCAGCTTGCAGGAATGAATGAACTCAGAAGCAGCTGAGCTGGAAGAAGGGTCAAGAATGGATTATGAACAGGGTTTTGAGGGTTGACTTATTTGGGCTTTGTTTTTTCTTTCTTTGTTTTTATTCTTATTTTTCTCCAGTTGTGAAAGGACAGAATGTCATTATAAAGTGAATTCTCTCCTTGGAAATAACTGTCAGCTCTTGAGGAGACTTTACACAAGAGAAAACAGAATAGGTTTTCTACTAATTGAATGTTAATAAGTGAGGCACCATTCTAATGAGCAGGTGATGACAGAGATACAGTCCTTTCTATCTAATAGATA
This sequence comes from Tragopan temminckii, assembly GCA_028571105.1. Taxonomy (NCBI): domain Eukaryota; kingdom Metazoa; phylum Chordata; class Aves; order Galliformes; family Phasianidae; genus Tragopan; species Tragopan temminckii. Next base: position 5,398 of record JAOWBP010053127.1, read on the forward strand.
TGTTGTAGTTGTGATAATGAGAACCTATTAGTATTTTTCTGGATAACAATTAGTCTGTTGATTGGTTTGTATTCCCTTTGCACCATCAGCACTTTTTATATATCAATACGATGTTGATTTAACTTCTAGTGTTCCTACATATCTTTTTCAGCTGCTTAGTTGAAAAATAATTGTATTGAATTAGTAATGCTATGCTTAGCAAGCACGCTACATTTATATATTTTATGCCTCTCTCCACTTTACTCTTCCACAGTAACAGGGCCTGAAGGCTGCAGAAGTTACTCTTCAGAAATCAAGAAACAGTCAAATTTAACATTGTGCAAACAATTCTGCTTGTCTGAACACATCACAGTATAGCAAAATATAATGGAGAACATAAAGAAGATCTGTATCTGTATCTATAGGAAGAAAGAACAGAATTCCAAATAGCTGGAAACCAGCCATCGCCCTTTTTGTTCACCAGAGGTGACACAAGGGTCTTCCCATAGCACAGAGTGGCACCTAGTGGAGAATAGGGCAAAAATAATTGTCTTAGCGTAATTCATATTCTTTGAGCCTTGAATTGTCTTTAATTACCTGATCACAGTTTTGTGTAGCCCTTAATTACCCAAACGCTGATCAGGACCCAAAATACAGAGAAGAGTACTGCCCTCCTGTCCATAGCATGCTGTTTGATTTGCAGCCAGGTCTCATTTACTATATTTTTTCTCTTCAAGCTTCCTAAAAATGCACTTTTTTTTTCTTCCTGAAAAGAAACTAAATCCTTGGCAGATAATCTTCGAAATATGAATATATGAAAAATGTAAAAAGACTAACTACAAAAAATAGAATATCAGTAGCACTATTAAGCATTGTTGCCATTAGTGAGGACAAGAATGCAAGAGACGCACTGACGAATGCTCAGGAATGGTTTTCCCTTCATGAGTATCTTTGTGGGTTTATTGGCTTTGCTAGATTGTGCCATTTTAAATCAGCCCTGAACTTAGCTCTCTTGTCTCATTCTGTCTAAAGGTAAGAAAGCCCTTCACCAAATGCGAAGCAGCTCATTCAGTTTTGTATCATGGAGCAGGACCATTTGCAGGATGTTCAAGTACTGGATTTAGCTGAGCTAGAGGCATGGTTTGAACACACCAGCAACACCCTTTAACAAATATTATATATATTTATATGCATATATATATATATATATATTTCCTGCCTCTTGTTAGTGAGAAAATTATGTGTCACTCTGCTGGATTTGATGCATGGTTTAACCCTTCCTCACTGCTCCATTGACCAATGCGAGCTCAAGCCAGGTAACCAAAAGAAGCAGCAGCACTCAGTTCCAGTACGTACCTCCCCTCCCCACTTTAGCAGAGTAGCCTCACAGGATGAACAATTTTAATAGCACTGACACCTGCTCTGTACAGGTGCCCAGGCAGTAACAGGCTGTGACATTTACAACCTTTACACAATATTCATACTGCTGCACTGCCATTTCTGCAACCTGGATTATGAAAAGGACACCATCTGCTGTGACAATTGCTTCCCCAGAAAGGCTTCACACAGGTTGGCCATGACCACCTTTTGTTTTAAAAAGACACTGCAATTCATTATGTTTACATTTTGCTTTAAGGCTCAGAATAAAGCAAGGCAGATGGGAAGAGAAAGACTAATTTGGGTCACTCAGTTCTTGACTGGGAATTCCCTTTGCCTCATGATCTTCCTTTCCCAGGCACTGGTGCAAAGTTAGCAGTGGTGTTAGTCTATGTTTCTATAATTTACTACAGGCTTGGACAATAAAGTCATGAATGCGAGTGTGAGTGAACGGCTCCTGATCATCTGCATTTGACAAACTAAGGCAGACAGAATGATTTTATATTCTATTTATTTATTTTAAAATAGAAAAAAATAATCCAATTCATGGGTGACTTTTCAATTTGAGAGAAAAAAAAAGAAGTATAAATTCAGGTGAAAAGGCTGCTATGTCCAGGTGGGGGCTGATAGTGAAAGGGGTTCCCTAGGGATCCATTTTGGGACCAGCATGCCCTATTCTTGGAGATCTTCAAGACCATGTTGGATGTGAATCTGGGCAACCTGATCTAGTGAGTGGCAACCAGCCCATGACAGGGGTTGAAACTTGATCTTTAAGGTCCCTTCCAGCTCAAGCCTTCTATGAATCTATGATTCTATGACTGTGTTATTCAATTCTGATCTATGCAAAAACTGTACTCGTCATTTTTATTTAAAGCTCTTCTTCAGATTTCACCATTTTCTTTCCAATATATAAGCACATGCTCATATTTAAATTAAGTTTTAAATCAAGGAAATAATTATAAGGATATTAGGAAACATATACATCTACTCTGTAATCTGTATGGTACCATGGGGATACAGGCTTTATATTATAAAGCCAAGAATTGGATATATGTAGTTATTTTCTCTGCTTCATTGCTATCAGTATCAAGGATGAAATGTGCAGAAAAACATGAGTGTTAGGTTTCTTTCTTCATAAATTCATTCAATCTGAAGAAATTTTTTTTGGAAAAACATTTGGAGCTCTTGAGCTGCTCCAGAGCTACAGAAAATTAAATAAGGAAGATCCACTACAGAAATAGTATGGAGACTCAATACCCTGCAGATATAAATTCATATCTATTCTTGGCTATATAAACCATGAATAGCCTTGCTGTTTGGGTTTCCATAATTTATATGATACCAATGGATTAATTCTGGCTTTTGAAAGTGGCTTTCCTAGACAACCTCTGCTGAGCTGTACATGCCTCAGCTATGCAGCTCGGTTCTGCTAACTCAATTTTCAAAAAGCTTGAATGTTTGAGCAATTAAAATATGAGTAAGTTGACCTGCAAAGTAGTGGTGTTTTTATTTTAATAAGAAATCTCCAAGTCCATTGGCAATTTTTTCTGTTGTCTGGAAATATGTTTTGAATGGAGATTATAAATAGGAAGATAATCAACTTTTTACAAGTATAGATAGTGATATGACAAGGGGGGATGGTTTTAAGCTAAAGGAGGAAAGGTTTAGATTAGATGTCAGGGGAAAGTTCTTCAAAGAGAAAGTGGTGCAGTGAACAGGCTGCCCAGAGAGGCTGTGGATGCCCCATTCCTGAACGTATTCAAGACCAGGTTGGATGAGGCCCTGGGAAATCTGGTCTAGTACCAGATCTGGAGGTTGGTGGCCCTGCTGTGGTCAGGGGGTTGGAACTTGGTCATGCTTGGAGTCCCTTCCAAGCAAAGCCATTCTATGATTCCATGATTCTGTGAATGCATGAGTACGTTGTTATGCCAAAAAATTTAAAATGATTACTGTATTCAGATTCAACACTTCTTTTGCACAAAAAAAACCCCCCAAAAAAACAAAAACCAAAAAAACAAAATAAACAAATAAACAAAAAACCCCCAAACTAGAATATCTGGGAAATTTCCATAGAAAATCCAGGGTTGACTACCCCTTTCTTTTGTTGATGTACACGGGGTAGTTCTGGTCTGCCTTTTTGCAGTCAGATGGTCCCTCAGTAGTCTCCAATTCCTGCTAGATACGTGGAACACTTTGGTGTCATTTTAATGGGACCCTCTCCTTTGAGTGTAGTTTCCAGTGTGCTTTCCACAAGTCTACTACATCTCCTGTGACAAACGAAACAGACAAACATGTCATTCCATCAGGATGTTTTCTTTGTTTGCTTGTTTGTTTTTTTTTTTAAATTGATCTAAATATTCCATCTGGATAGCCCATCTCATGTATAAGGTACTTGTCAATATTTAATTGCGTCAATGTGAGTCATTTGATAGAACGAGGAGGGTGGTTTTGTGGGTGTTTTATTCTGAAGTAGCACACTCCTACATAGTGACTTTTATAACCTCTTTTCCGTTCTTCAGAAAGACAAAAACTAGGAAACAGGTGAATTGCTTCCTGTAAAAATATCACTCAGTATGTTCAGTAATGGTTATGGGTTGCTTCTAGGTGGTGCTTATAATACATTAGACTGCCAGATGCTGTTAATCTTTCTCCATATCTGTGGAAGTTTTTGAGGCATTTCCCATGCCCACTCCCACTTATGACTGCAGCCTTTCTGAGTCCAGTGAGTGAATTTCCCTTTGTTCATCCTTACAACAGTCAGCAAGGGAGGGATGTGCAGTACCTCATTAAACAGACAAAGGAAAATGTCACATTGCTGTGCTGAGCCAAAAACTCAGTATGGCGAGAAGACACAGGGAAGATCAAACTGCAGAAAGATTAAATCTATCTTTTGATAGATACTGAAGTTATAGCTCAGGCTGACCAGTTATGGACTGGTCATTGAAATGGATGGAAGTGTGGAAGTGTAGCCTTTGGTATTTGCTGCAGATGATTGAAAAGTACCAGATGTACCCTAAGTGCCAAGTATACTAGCAAGTCCAATATATGTTAGTAGTGCATGTGGGGATGTGTGTTACAAGCTATCTGCTTATGAAGATGCACGATTCATGAAGATGTTCTACTTCAGGGCATGAGCCAACAGGTCCCGAGCCCTGCTGTGTCAGCTTAAATAACTTTGACATATCAGTGAAGAGCAAGGATTTCAGAAAGCTTTTGCATGGACTTCTCCATAGAAGTTTTTGAATCTCCAGGATGTTTCTCTGTGCAATCACCTGCAACCACCTTTTATGGAGGAAATTGCAAGAGTCTAGGAAAGCAATTGTTCTTCATGGAAAGATAAACTGAACAGTAGGTACAAGATAGTCAGACCAATTGTGTACTGCACAATGATACATCACATCTGCTGACTTTCAGACTTTCTACTCCATGTAACCTGGATAATTACTCTTTCATTTTCGATTTTCCCTTCTGGAACTGCTGAGGTTCTGAAACTGAATATTTTTCAAAACATCTTTTTTTTTTTTTTTTTTTTTTTTTCTTGCCCTTTAGAGAACTTTAGGCAGGTGGTAAGTAAGGGCCCACTGTGTTGGATGGTATTGTCTACTCCCACATCCATTTTCCACTAACGCAGGTTTCTGCGTTTTGGAACCATTTGACATATCAAGAACCATTTTCTGACACCAATACTCAGGTTAAATATTCTGTTCACTGTAGGTAATTAGGACTGTAACATCAATGTCAGGATATCTGAATGTGTTCCCTGCTGCTTAAGAAATGAATAACTTTGAAAAAATTGTTACTGTATAGAAGTCCTCTTTGGTGAGCAAGTATTGATGAAGACCAATGAGATTATTGATAAAAAATTACTCAGTGAGAGCAGCAAAGGACTTTCAATCAGGTACTAAATGTTCATAACTTAATTTTGAAATAAAAGTATCAGGAAAGCAACTAAGGTGTAAAAACTGAACAAAGTTTATAATTAACAGGGAAAATACATACTAAACCTAATCACATTAATTAGACGGGATTAAGTAAAACCAATACTGATTCTGCATACTTACTTTAGTCTAAATGCAAAGATGCGTTCTCGCTGTATCTAGTTGAAGAGATTTTTATGCTCTGTCAGGAAAAGAAGGACTTGTGTAAAATTTTATGAGCTTCCAAGATCATTACAGAGAAGTGGCAGAAAAAGTAGCCCAGATATGAAGAACAGATTTCAGAGAACTTGACACAAGTTCATCCACACGTAAATTATAATGAAGTGTCAGCAAACATGGAGGTTGTAAAAATACCCCTACTCTGTTGGGCTTTAAAAGGTCTGTTCAGTTAAAATGGCTTCCCTGGCTACAGGCCTGTTTTCTCTTTCTTCTTCATTCAGCATGCAAGCTGTAGTCATATAGGATGCTGTACAGTGCTGGGGAGGACAAGCTCTAAGCTCAAACTGTGGAAAAGACCTCTAAGATCATCTACTCCAACCATCAACCCATTGCCACTATGCCCACTAAACCATGTCCCTCAGTGCCACATTTATGCTTTTCTTAAATGCTATTAGGACAATGATGGTGACACCACCACCTCCCTGGGCAACCTGTTGCAATCAGCATCGCCAGTCTTTTGGAGAAGAAATTTTTCTCAATATCCAAAGTTAACCTCCCTTGGTGTAACTTCAAACCATTCTCTCTCGTCCTGTTGTTGCGACCTATGAGAAGAGGCTGACCCCCACCTTGCCACAGTCTCCTTTCAGAGTGTTGTAGAGAGCCATAAGGTCACTCCTGAGCCTCTTCTTCTCCAGACTGAACAGTCCCAGCTCCCTTATCTGCTCCCCAAAAGACTTCTGCTCCAGACCCTTCACGCCTCTACCCCTTCACGCCTCTACCCCTTCTCTGGACACACTTCAGGGCCTTGAAGTCTTTCTTGTAGTGAGGGGCCCAAAACTGAACACAGCACGTG
>JAOWBP010053128.1:0-11701 GCA_028571105.1 Tragopan temminckii
GCAGTGAGAAGAAATGAGTCAAAATCTGGGATTAAAGACAGTAAAATGTTAAAGTAGAGACATACTTATTCCAGTTTATTATGCAAAAGCACAAGTTAAGATTATGACAGGAGACAGCTTAATTTTCCTTTCAGTTCCTCTCTGCTGCCTGGCAGAGCAGTAGGAAGCCAGGTATTTCAATGGTACAGCTCACTTGGAAAATTGCATTTTTCCATTTACCATCTTTACCTCTTTGAAGGTAAATTTCCATTTACCCTCCTCCTCTTTGCCTAAGAAGTTTGATTCCAGCTGTCACTCAGAGCTGTTAGTACTTTTAGCTACGGATCCTAAGGAACCTGAATGTGCCTTAATGACATTAGCATTGTTTAGCAGAGTAGATCAAACGAATGGCAGTAGCTGATTAGAATAATAATTTTCCAATCTCCTACTTACAACAGATAAGCCTATTCATTGCCTTCACTTTATTATAATCTCCTGGTAGTTGTAGCTGGTTGTTCTGAGTCCCACAGAGGTGATCTAATATGGGACGTAGAGGAGTAATGACTTCCATGCACCAGGTCAGTTGGACACAGTTGACAGTTTTATCTGTGTACAGTACATTTCACAATGTCCTTGTCCTATAACTTTCAAGGATCACTGATGTGTTCTCTCCATGCTCTGTAATAGCAGTGACTTTGGTGCACAGGTAAGCAATACAATTTCTGCACATAGGTAAGAGGATCAGGTCTAAGAGCCTCACTAAGAATTTAATAGGTCCTCAGTATGGGTTTTGATGCATGAATTAAGAGGAATATGACCCTGCTGTCAATTTAGCCCTTTGCTTCCCTTGGGAATTTCTATCCTTGTTGCAAGGGCAGTTGATTTTGTGATATAGACACTAAACACCACAACACTCAGCTCAGTACTAAGGTAACTTTTCTTTCATGTTTTAGAGAGACAAGCTCTGAGTTTGGAGCCAGTATTATGAATGAATGTTGTCGTAGAATCATAGAATAGCTTGAGTTGGATGGGACCTCAAGGATCGTGAAGCTCCAACCCCCCTGCGGCACGCAGGGCCACCAGCCTCCACATTTAATATCAGACCAGGCTGCCTGGGGCCCCATCCTTTTGTTGTCTAACAAAAGATAAAAGTTTAGGTGTCTGGGATGATGATGGTATTTGAAAGGGTCAAGAGACAACCTCATCTCCTACTGCCATTCAGTAAACACCAGATATCTGTTCTGCTGAAGTGTCAGTGGGTAAAGACAGTAAGTTGTTTTTTTTCCTACAGCAGGGTTGGTTTTCTTGGGACTTCCTAATGTGGCAAAATGAAAATGTATCACAGAGAAGGGTTTGATTTGGCTGAATTTCTCAGGGAACCCTGAACTCTGCGGCTTGCTCTGGCTGTTGGGCAGCCTGTCTTCCTGGGGCTGCCTGCCCACTTCTGCAGGCTGATGGTGCATCTTTGAGGCACCCAAAATCAGAGATTCAAAGGAAAATTAAGCTTTCAAGAAGCAGAGGAGGCTGCAAAATTTACAAAGACTGTGGCAGAAGTTCCTACACATCTCAAAAGGAGAAATTCAGTACAGCTCAGTGCTGTGTCAAAGAGTAATAGAGATGCAAGAGACTAAGAGTGCTCAGTGCTGAGGCATGGCATCAGCTGGGTATGAAGAAAAACAGGATTCTGGGCTTCATTAACTCAGTGACTTCAGCAGCATGACACAGAAATCCAGTGGGAAAAAAAAACCTGCTTTAACTTGGCAGCAATTTTGTTTTGTTAGCAAAATATTTTCAAGGGACTCTGGTTGCTAAATGAGAAAGTAGATTGGGTGGGGGTGAAGAGGAAGGTGGAAAATGAAGTATTTCAGCAATTATACACATGAAATCAGAGACTGGCTGGATATGATGCAACACAGTCCAGCTGCCTGACTGTGTAATTAAACTCCTGCCTGTCTGGCTGAAATGCAGGCGGCATTTCTGCAGTGAGGTTAAATTAAGGGTTGGTGATGACAAGCAGACATTATGAAAATGTCAAAATTAGCATCTGCTGAATGAGAGTGCTGGACAGCCCTAGCTACAGTCCGGAGGCTTGGAAGGAGTAGGGAAGAGAAAGTTTGAAGAAATAAATAGTCTCATTACTGCAGCTGCTCCTATCTGCCCTCTGCAGAGCAGTTGCTCCACCATACAGACAATTTTGTCCAGTTTCAGTACTTTTTCTGGAGGGATGACATTAGAAGACCAACACCAAAAGTTGGCTCCTGCTCTGAACTGCTCTGTGGCAGTGTCCTCTTTCCCCATTAGATGATGGGGAAACATCCCCTCAAAGAAGGGCAGTCTTAGGGTCAAGCTAAGAGGAGAGGAGGGTTCCTGCAATCATTTCTAGAGATTCCTCAAAGTAGGTAGGCTCCTTTGTGTTCACTCACACTGCTTTCTAAGCAGCTGCTCATTTACCATTTCCATGTTAACCTTGCCTATATTGTTGTCAAAACAAAACGAATGAGGCAGCTCACAGCTGGAGCAGGCATGTCTGTCTTTTTAGCTTTAGAGGGAGCCATGGAGTCCTCCCTGGGTGATTTGTTGCCTGTACAAAATGAAGCTTTGTAGAAAGGTTGTGGAAGTGTTGCAACCAAACCATGGCAGAAGAAGTGAGGAGTCCACTTCAGCTTCGCTGCATTGCCTTCCCGCTAGTAGGTACTGTTCCAGATCTCTTTGGACTTGAACATGAGCCTTCAGCGTATGGAAATCTGCGTGCTATTGATATGTTAACTAAGGTGGGAAAAAAGGAAAGAAAGGATGGAAGAATGGAAAAACGAGTATTAATTGTGGCCCAGCTTCAATATGCTTCATGAGCTGGAAGTTTTGGATAAAACTGATCTTTTTATTCATTCTGGTGACAAAACCTAAACGTAACACTGTATTTGGCAATGGGGTACAGGAAGAACCATCTTGGTACCTTCAACAGTTTGCTCCTCTTTAAAATACTACCACCTTGAGTTCAGCCTCAATTAGCAATGCTTCCGGAGACAGAGCTGTTATCTCCTCTCAAGGAGAGACTTCTCAGGAAGAGACTCCAGTCTCAAAACAGACTTCTTCAAACCACATTACGGAGCTACAGGGAACACCATCATGAAGGCAAACCTCTTTTGCAGAGCTGTACCATTCGTATGCAGTCAAATGGGAAGGTACCAGTAGTGCTTCCTCCCACATCTTCTCCAAGTTCATCTCCTTCATGCTAATATGGCCAAAATAAACCCAAAAGGAGAAAAAAAAAAATTATAAGTTAAAAGGCTGTTTTGCTCACAGAAATGGCAATGATTATCTGAAATAACAGGAGTAAGCTAAACTCTGTGCAGATGCACATATTGCCTTAATTCCGCATCGCATTAATTCGTTTGTTACCTTCTTTCATGGGCACAAGTGAAAGCAAAGGAAGCCAGACTTGTACCTGTGGGAGAGAGATCAGTAGCAGGCTTTCAGTGAACACCTGCTTGTGTCCCAAACACAAACCATCTTGCTATTTCTGAATTCAGTAACCTCTGCTGTTAAGAAGATTGGGTACAAAAAGATGCAGAAAAAACAGTCCTTTTCCATTCAGGAGGGGATATCCAGCTAAGCTAATATGAATTCAGGGCTGAAGTAGGAAAGTGATAAGCAAGGGATACAGCTAATTTAGCTAATTTGCCTGATGAAGTGCTAAAGGGATGAAAGGGATTTTTTTTCTTTTGCTTTCCACTACTCTCCTTGAATCTGGATTAACATCATTAATTTCTTTATACAGCTACATTTCCCGCGTGGGGCTAAAAAAGGAAGCACGGTTCTCCTCCTCCATGGCTCGCTTGGGAGGGGCTGGGAAATTAATTCCTGTGTGCTGTAAATTCTGAACCTTGCTGGAGGCAGGGGAGGAAAAGGGAGAGGGAGAGATTAGTGAGGGAGCCCGGCACGAGGATCTGCCTCTTAATATTATAGGGAAGTCACTGAGCATTTTTTTAATAAGATTTTTTAACAAACTAATCAGCAATATTGGATTTTCAAGGATTTCAGAGGGAATTCTTGCTAATTGAAGTGTTTTTTTCCATTAGCATCTCCCAGCAGGAGCCTCACGCACAGGTAGAAGAGCATCACGTATCTTGTAAAATCAATAGTGCAGCCAATTAAAAAAAAAACACAATTAGTGTGGCTGTTTCACATTAGAATTGCTAACTCCTAATGGATTCAGATGTCAAGGCTAGGCAAAAATGCAGGAGACCAGCGTGGTTTAATTCAGTGAAAACATTGGCACAGTTTCTGCAGTGATGTGAATTCCCATTCCTTAGCCCAAAAGAAAGCAACCCCACTTGTGCTCCTGTATTGCAGTGCATTTCAAGGGGGTTTAATTACAGCCCAGCTTCCTGCACTGCTGATAATACCATTCTCTCTCTTTCAGACGAAGGGAATAGTCAAATGTGTGATGGTGTTCTTCCTTGGGAGCAATAAGATGATAATGTGTAACTGGAAAAAGAGTCCCTTTTGTTCAGTAGCATTACAGCAACCCTCTGAGTTTCAGTGACACCATCCTTCCCTCCCCAAGCTGTCTTTTGATGTATAACGAGATCAAACCTGATCTCTCGGCTGGGGAGGGTGTTAAGGAGAAATTCTGTGGGCCTAGGTTTCCTAAGCAAGCACATTACTGATGAGAACAGAGTAAGACCTCAGCTGTCAGTATCTGACAAGCTGTTGTTTCAGCATGGTCAGTGCAGGTTTTTGTATTGTGGAATGCAGGAAGCCTGGAGCATCACAAGCACTTCCAGATGCTGCAGCCAAACTCAAGCCTGGCCAGAAAGTGCAGGTGACTAACAGCACAGCACAGGTACCTTTGGAGTATAAATTCCAGCACTGTATGAATCACAGGGAACAGGGAAGCACACCAAGAGATGGTCTGCTGTGCTGAAATGAGAGCTACAAGAGGCAGGAAGAAGAATGTGTGTTGGCTTTTGGAAGTCATACAAGGTTCATGTTTATGCTGCAATCTCATGTTGGCCTGACAAATCTTCCTTGCAGAGAGTGAAAGCACCTTTCTTCACTGTGACAGTGAACAAACCAAACTATTTCTCAGGTACAATGAACAGCATTGTTATATTTAGTACAACCTATGGTCATGTTTGATTTTATCCTTATTCACCATGAATAAAGCTTGTAGCATTTTGAAAATGTGCTCCAACCTACACCGTTTGACTTATACTACTAAGGATTTAGCAAAAGTAGTTTTAAATACAGAGTTCAGCCCTTTTGAGGACATTCATTTGCCCCTGTGAGTATCTGGCAGTACCACTGTAGCAGTCTGATTTCAAGTTGAAACAGAACTCAGTGTTGAATTTTGGAAACCTGGCCCTAGATTTTCAAGCAGGATGTTAGGTGGCAGCAGGAGCAGCTTCACTGCTGTGATTTTGCAGCAGGTTAGGATTTGCCATTGTTTCTACTTGCTCTGTAGATGGGCTGCAATAGTTACAGGAGCAGAAAATAATGACTGTAAGTTTGTGCTGATCACACACTGCCTCTGTACAATGCAAGTGGAAGGAATACAAAGATGTTGCATCTCTTTATTCTGTCCATTTTTACCATTTATTCCATTCACAGTCGCGAGGTCCCTCTCTTCAGCCCTCTGCATTAATTATTGATGTCGGAGGTGCTGGAAAACACAGACAAAACTGTTTTGTTAGAAAAATAGATTCACTGAAATCAAAGCATTTCATGGCAACACATTATTTTTTGATAACCATTTGTCAGAACAAAAATCGGTACAAATTATTCCACTTTTTCTTTTTGATATTACAGTATAAAAGTGTTTAGTTTAAACACAGTAAAATTGCCATGTGCTTCATATGGTTTCTTTTGTTTGACTTTTACCCTGTATATAATTACTTTAACCTGAGATTAATTTTGCTGCTGAATTATTTTGTTGTTAGCCCATTCTCATGTCTTTTTATGGCTGCTTCAGTCCAAAATCCTTAGCTTACTGAAACAGTTGCTCCTGGGAGACTCCCAGTCTAGCAAACAGCAGAAGTGCAGCAGGTGTAGTGCCAAACTACGCTCCTCTCCCTGGTGATATTTAATCCTTTAAATCTCCAAGCAGGGCTCCTGCAGGCAGGGGGCTTTTATGCTGCTGGGCTGAAAATGACAGGTGACCACAAATCAGAGCATGGAGGATGAACAGAGCTAGGTACCAAACTCATACTGCAGGAATTCAAGGTGATGGGAGTATTAAGGTGTTTTTCAGCTTCTATAAAATGACAATAAACATTTTCTGCAGGCAGTCAGAGACGGCACCGGAGCAGCTCTGCTGACAGATATGAGCAAACAACACATTCCCCTTCCAGCGAGGGACTTAGAACTGAGAGATGAGCTCCTGTTTGTTTTCCTAATCCACTTGCTCATCCTGCTGGGCTGCCCATCTCCCTCTCTGCTCATGTAACTGCTGTGCCAGTCAGCCCATTCTCCCTATCACAACCATGGATGTGCCAAGGGCCAGCTGTGTGGGACCTTCTGTTCTGAGGACTCAATCCCAAAGTCTCTGGAATTTGGAGACTTGACTTTCTTTCTGGATCCTTTCCGCATCCTCCAGCCCCTTTTCTCTCTGTCCAAGTCCCCTTCCTTTCTCCCCACTTTTTCCAATTCCTACTGTGCTTCTCAGGCTGCTTTTGAAGTGGCAGCAGCCTGCTGACATACACACTGCTCAATGCACTGGCTTTTATTGCTTGTTTAATTATGGAACTGCTGTAGTAATTTGAGACTGTGACCAAGAAAATATCATCCATGCTACAAACTTGGGTTTGAATTCAAGAAATAAAGGAAGACCACTTGGAGTGAAATGGGAATTAATAAGAAGGAGAAAAGGATCTTTCTTTCCAAATATTTTTCTTTTCCTTATTGGTAGTTATTGAACTGGTGTCTTCTGTGAGCTGCATCAGTAAATACGTCAGCATGCAGCAAAAAGTCTGAATGGTGGCCATTGCTAATGTCATTCTTACAGCTAATGAAGCAGTAGGAGATTGACAGTGTGGATTGTCCAGCTAGTATAGTATCCAGTGTGCAGTTTTGTTGTTGTTGTTGTTGTTGCTTTAAGTTTGCTCTCCCTACTCCTCCACCAACGAAAAGAACTAACCTGACAGAGATAGGTAATGAAAGTAATCTTCCAATGAGTGGAATAGCTAAGGTGGTAAGAAGTTTATTATAAAGCCTTGCCAATTTTATTTTGGCTCTGGAAGAAAGGCTAGTGCCTTGTTACATTGATCCCACCATCTTTCCATACTCTCCTTTTCAAGAAACACTTTGTTTCCTTCACCAAGGATCACTCTCACTTTTACCAAAGAGAGTTTTCTTATGAATTTGTCATTGAAAGAACAGGATTTCATTAAATTGTTTTGTTATTCTTCCTTGTTCCCCAGGTGGGGGAAGTTTAGCTGAAATAAGTTTTTCTACCAGCGCTCAACTTACTCACAACTTCTTCATTGCACAGGTCACCAGCAAAGGCAGCCTTTCTTCTCTCTACGGAAAGCTGCAGAGCCTCTTAATTGCATTTTAAATGATACCCTGCAATGTCTGGCAGTCACTGATGGTGCTCACAGCTTCCCAAAGTCTTGTCAGATCAGAGGTGTGAGACTGGCTATAGAGAAACTTCCAGGGCAGGCCAGAGGCGTTTAAAGCTGCAGAATGAGAAGCAGAATGCAAGTCTATTCCCAGAGGTACATGCTCAAAGAGCTTTTTTCAGGGAGGAATCTGGATAGTTTTCAGGAGTGTTGCTGTGACCAGGCCAGTCCCGTTAGTGCCTCTGCTATAAACATCACTCAGAGTTCTTGAAAAATGCCCATAACTGCACTTACCTTATCTCCATAGCTGCAACATTCCCTTACTGCCTTCATGCTTGGGAATGCAAAGAAGGGCAATCCTGGTGTAGACTTTGAATTTGGGTCTGATTACTGTATAAATATCCATGGGGCACTGCACTACCATCGTATTGCATCTTACAGGGTGACAGATCCACAGTCACTGCCACAACTAGTCTTAAAGGAGGTTCTAGAAGATGGGGATGCAAGAAGGGGCCTTAGGTTTGGCTCTCCACGGGCAGTGTGAATACAGCCATGCCATCCTTCTCACTGGCTCAGAAGTGCTTAGAACATTCTGGTAACAGCAAAGCACTACATAAACCCTCCCTGTTTCCCACTCACACATCCTACTTGTTAGACATGTGATGAAATAACCTCTGGATCTTTCTCCAAAGCAACATAGCTAGATAGCTTAGACTAAACTAGATTCCTAGATTTCAGAAAGCTAGAATCAAGCAAGATCATTGCCATTCTATGTTAGTGTTAGGCATCATCATAGCACTTCTTCTTATGTTTATCTCCTACTAAAGTGAGGGTAATAGCACTGCCCTGCTACAAGGTTGAAAGGATACACAAAACAGTGAGTAACTGCTGCCTGAGCATTTAGGATCTATCAGACAAACAGAGCATTGCCTGTATTTGACAGTCTTTTTTCAAGAATCCTGGGCACTCTGTAGTAACCTGATTTCCTATTTGTCTCAAATTCCTGTTTATGCAACATAGAATTAACCCATGAGCCAATTATTTTTGACCGGACAATAAGCTAACCAGATATATTGCTTAAAATAGACAATCTTATGGTGCCTTTTCTACAGAAAGCCATTGAACGCAATCCTGTTTGAAAATTCTTACAATAGCCATCTACAAAGAATGTTACAGTAGTCTCAAGGCTGTGTTCTCAAACAACAGAAGAAATAACACAGGATTAAGGCAACGGTGTTCTTCTGAATCAGTATATAAACTGAATACAGTTTATACTGTATGCTCCTGGAGTATTTGATTATCTGAGGAGATGGAGCGCATGCAGTGTGTGCATGGGTAACCTATTAGCCTAAGTAGGAGGGAGTTGGTGAGTCATGTACACAGATTTATTTTAGGTAACATTACCCTGAGTTGTACAGATGTGGTATTGTGCATTACAATAACTTCGTTTCTTTTAAATCAGAGCCTTTGGGGCATTCATCTTTTAAAAACCTCCTTTGGTGGCATTACATATTTACTGTTGATTTCTGGCACTTTGGGCTACAGATTGCTATAGACAGATCTATTCTCTTAGTGCCTTTGAGCTCCATGCAAAAGCTGCAACGGAGAAAGAAAACTTTCCACTAAATATAAACCATGCTCACTGTTTCAAATTATTTTCACACATGCTGATTTTCAGCTTTTTGCTAGCTGATTTAATTACATTCACAAGCTGTCCTCCATTCTTCCCTTCTCACTAAAGAAAAATACAACACCTGGGCTTTCTTAGTGGTTTTATTGTTGCTATGATTGTTTTTTTTTTTAAAGCATGGCATACAGAAAATAAATGGCCAGGATAAAAACTTCAGAAATCTTATTGTTCAGTCTTTATTTTCAGATTGCTAAGAAAGACAAAACAATTGATGGAGTTGGGTCAAGTTATAAGAGTTTTCCTTCCTCTTTGTATAAACAGAGAATAGGTAAGGTGCTAAAAATAACACCCAGAGTGCAACTGTTCTTGGAATTTTAAAGAATTGAAAACATTACCTTTTCTTACATAAATGACTTTTTGCAGCTCTTTACATTAAATCTGAGCAAGTCTTAGGTGTGGGGTTCTGAACGAGATGCGCTTGGATTCAGCATTCAGGTCTTTTCTTATGACAGGAATTGATACGTACAACAGAATTTGGCTTGCATGATTACTAAGAAATGTGAAAGTACCAAAAAAAAAAAAAAAAAGTCAACTTCCTGGTATCAGCAAATCTGCTAGCACGGACGTTGCTATACTGGCAACAGACCACTTTTGTCAGCTCAACTCATGGCACTTAGGAGCACTGTATAATGAAGCTGGCAACAGCCATGCTACATGAGAAGAGTCCGACAGTGTGCTTATGCCAGAAAGAATCTGTTATACATGAGCCACTATCTAATTCCCTGGTCTGTTTTGATCTTCCAGTTTTTTCTACTATTTGAGCCACACAATGTGTTCCCCATGAGTGGATTATCCAGCTTTAGCACAGCATGCTCTGAGGCCATGAAGAATTTGGTCACAGGCTTCCTATGCTGCTGCTGGAACAGCACGAGGCAGCAAGACCATTATGAAATTCACCCTCTGAAAGTCTATGCACAGGAGTGGTGTCTGTTCAAAGCAGCACAGTCATGACAGAGGGCAAGAGTGCACTGCCCCATAACTTAACATTTCCAGGCTGTGCAGTGACTCGTTGCGTGTGTATTCACTCAAGATTAAATGAAAAGGGTCAATGCTGTCTGTGATTTCTGGCAAATTGATTTTTGGGGAATACATGGAGCCAGCATTCCCACCAGCAGGCCACACTTACGGCACTCTCTTGGTAAGCTCTTCTTTGTGTTCCATGATTTTTAGAGCCGGTACCATCAGCTTCAGCCCCTTCAGTATGAGCTGCAGGAGGTAGGAGAGTAGCAAGCATGAGTCTGTTCTCTTTAAGGAAGCCCTAGAAAAGACTTTCTCCACATTGCAGCTGCTGCTAGTTCTGAGATCTCCTGCAAACTCCCCGCTCAGTATCAGTGCATAATAACTGATGGTGACTGCTCACATTTATGATTCATTTTGCAGTTAGCTGCCTTATCTGCTAATGCTTGCAGAGAGTCACTCATGGGAATATACAGCCCTCCATTTCTGCCCAGTTATTAATTGCTTAAGCAATTAAATGTCCCAGCAGTTACTCAGTAATGACTCTTAGCGCAGGGACGTTGACAATTAACCTGCAACCTGCAATAATACTGACTTCATTCTGCAGCCATGTTAAGGACAGGAATAACAGCTCAGCAGCTCCATAAATACCTGATTTTCCATGCAACTATATTAATTACATGGAATCTTTCATGCAGCTGAATAGCACCATGCCTGAAAGCGCAGATAGCCCCCACTCTTCAACACAAACCACACCACTTGTCTCAGATGTACAGCAACTGCGGTGTGTGAGGGAGAAGTACTGTTCTCAAGTTCTTTCCAGGTAGTGCCAATGGTGCAGAGCTCAGCAGCTGCTACATTCACATCTCACTTCTCTCTTGCAGTGACCACGCTGGCTCCTTCAGGGGGTTTTCGGGTAACACAGAAGGGGTGAAGCACCTTTCCTCTGAGCACTTGTATCAGTAGCGTGCTTACATTTTAGTCAGTTTAAGGCTTTTCTTCACATTTTATTTGACTTGTTGTGCTCACTAGAAACTCCCTACCCCACATCCTTTCCAGAGGAGCTGCTTTCTCGAGCTTAAGCCTGGCTCCACACAGCACCACCCAAACCCAATGACTGAGAGCAGTGTCCCAATGCTCCCTGAGCTCCAGTAGTTCGGGGCTGTGCTCACTGCCCTCAGCAATGTTGGAAATATCCAAATAATTTTTGTCAGATTTGTCAGCTCTGATAAAAGCAGATTTTATTCGCGATTGCAATGGTGGGCGTCCTGCAAGCAGGAGCGCGCAGAGAAGACAGTGTAACATCTTTTATCCCCTATTGCCCGATGCTGATCTCTTTCTCCTCTGGCTCCTCATTGGCTGAGTGCTGCAGGTTCACACTCTTTCGCGACGCTTCACTAATCATACAAATACCAAATAAACACAAATCTTTACCACCCAAACACAAATATCTTAATTGGTTAATTGCCTTCTAACCATTGCTTTCTTAACAAACATTTGGTCATAAACTTTC
>JAOWBP010053132.1:0-11691 GCA_028571105.1 Tragopan temminckii
CCCCCGGGGAAGTTTGCACCTCGGACCGCGGCCGGTTTTCCTCCACGCCCTTCCCTCCTCCTCGCTGCCCGGATCCGTCGCGGTTTCCCCCCGGCCCGCAGCATGGCTAAAGTGGCGGCGGAAAGTTGCGGGACGGCGCCGGCCGAGGACTTGTCCAAGGTGTCGGACGAAGAGCTGCTCCAGTGGAGCAAGGAGGAGCTGATCCGCAGCCTCCGCCGCGCCGAGGCCGAAAAGATGAGCGCGATGCTGGACCACAGCAACCTGATCCGCGAGGTGAACCGCCGCCTCCAGCTGCACCTCGGCGAGATCCGCGGCCTGAAGGTAGCGCTCGGGGCGGGCCGGGGGCGCCGCGTCGTCACCCGCGTGCCGGGCTGCGCCGGGCGAAGCGACGCGTCCTCCCGTCGGGAAGGCGTGCGGGAGAACGCGGCGGCAGGCGGGCGGGAGGCCGTGCCCGCTTTACGCTGCCGCTGCGTGGGGTGATTTAATACGAGCTGCTCGTCCCCGGGCTGCGGGCACGGCTGTGGGCTGCTGAGCAGCGTCCCGCAGCCGTATCGCCGTTCCGCTCCCAGCGCTGCCGGCTGTAACGCTGCGTCCCTCCTGCGTTAAATCTCGGCCGGGTGAGAGCCGTGAGATCTCGGCGCTTCCTTCTCCGCTTCTGAAGGCTGGGGAGGCGGTGCGGTTGCTTACAGGTGATCGCCCCGGTGCGGCGGTCTGTTACAGAGCCGGGGGGTTAGCTTAGAGGCGGCTAAAAGGCGGCTTCTGTCTTATTGCTTCGAGAAATGAAACTGCTGAAATTCCTGTTGAAGTTAAAGGGAAGGAGGCACCCAAACGCGGTGTGGGCTTTGCGTTAATACACGAGGGAATACGAGAAGAGGGTTCCTGATTTGCAGGTTAGCTCCAGGCAAGCGAATTGTTGGAAAAAGCATCTTTGGCAGGTGTGTGACACAGCTAGGTAGCGTGCAGGGGGAGGCTGCTCCTCCGCCTTCCTGTTCTGCAGGGTATGAGCCTGTCCCTTCTGAGGTTATGTGATGTCCTGGGCAGGAGACCTCGCAGTGGCAGTGCATCAGTGCAAGCAGATGTGACCTTTGTGGTGCAGGTTAACTTGTGGTGCCTTCCTCCTAGCTGTGTGTTGTGCCATCGCGTGGGGTTATCTGCCAGATGAGGAACGAGCCAGGCCAAGATGTGCAGGAAGGAGTGACAAGTTCCCCTTGCAGTGCCTAACTCCCTAAGTGACGTGTAACTTCCACCATTTGTTCAGAAGTCTTAGCTGGAATTTCCACAGGGAATTTGGGAGAACGAGGTCTAACACCCTACCGTGGTGCCTGAGCCTCTCTGTCTATGAGAAAGAGCAGGGCCCTGAGGAGCAGTGATGCCTGCGCTTGGTGCGTGGATCCTCCTGCTTCTGCCTGAGCCATGGGATCACTTAAAGTATTTCTCTCCAGCACAGGTTTTTGGAGGCTGCCTTGAGTTCTCTTTGAGAGGAGGATCAGATAAATGCACACACCTAGCAGGGCTGCAGAAGCTTCACGCTCTTCAGAAACTGTGCTAAAATGGCCTTTCTGTAAGGCTTGCCTTCTAATGGTTGTGACTGATCTCCACTTCTAGTGTCCCACAGAAGAAGGAATGATTATTGAATTGAGAAAAAGTAAAATATGGCCACAAGCCAGTTTAGTAACACTAGGAACATGAAATAATGACAATATTTTCTTTGGCATGTTATTCTGCTTTAGTAGTAGCTTGTACACTTCTGCTTCAGAGCACTTGCTTCAGGTTCTTCCTCTCCTGAGGAAGGATGTGGAGTCACGTACTTGAGTTGGAATGCAAAATCTGTTAAGGCACGTGGGTTCATTTCAGAGTGGTTGAGGTTGTGCTGGTAAGCTGATGACTAATAAGGTTCTCTTATGCAAATCTGGAATGAAATCGAAAACTCAAATATCTTAAATCTCTAACGTGCTCACTTTCATATTTGATTATGTTCTAAGGAATAGAGAGCGTAAGCGTTAATGATTAAGTGAAATTACAATTTCTGATATACTTTAGTTGTATTCAGCAGTACCACGCGTGTGACTATTTCTCAAGGGAGTGAGAGCCTCATGAGAGAGCTTACGATCTTTGCTCTGTTTGGGAACAGAGCTATTCTGATATTTAGGATGAGCCTAAATTAAACACTGGAAACTTTTTTTTGCCTGATCAGAATTGAGCTTTTGGGCCCTTGGTTATAGTCACTTACTTGCTGGGCAGCAGCTCTGTTTGTTTGGAGCGTGATGCTGTTGTTTGGCAGATCCACACATGCAATTATTTCTGCCTTGCTCGAGTGCTTAAAGATGGGTTTACAGCAGTGCTGTTTGCTGGCTCGTATCGTGGTGATGTAACGCTGGTTCTTTTAGACACCTCTCAGTCATGATTGTCTTTCTTTTAAAGGATATCAATCAGAAGCTGCAAGAAGATAACCAGGAACTGAGAGACCTGTGCTGCTTTCTGGATGACGACAGGCAGAAAGGCAAGAGGGTGTCCCGTGAGTGGCAGAGACTGGGCAGATACAGCGCTAGTGTTATGCACAAAGAGGTTGCCTTGTACCTACAGAAGCTGAAAGAATTGGAAGTGAGACAAGAAGAAGTGGTTAAGGAAAACCTGGAGCTGAAGGAATTATGTGTCTTGTTGGATGAGGAGAAGGGTGGTGGAGCAGGCAGCCGGAGCTCTATTGACAGCCAAATCAGCCTGTGCCAATTAACTGCCACCAGCACTTACATAAGAGATGTTGGTGATGGGAGCAGTACTTCCAGCACGGGAAGCACAGACAGTCCAGATCATCATAAACATCATCCAAGTACGAGCCCAGAACATCTTCAAAAAGCTCGGGGTGAAGGAAGCCCTGAGCATCAGAAGCATAGGAGTATCAGCCCTGAGCATCTCCAGAAGCCCAGGAGTTCGGGCAGTCCTGATCATCATCTGAAAGGACCAAGTCCAGAACATCAGAAAACCATTGTCAAAGCACCTGAACAACAAAAGCACAGCAGTAGCAGTCCAGAAACTCTCCCAAAGCACGTTTTGAGTAGTAGCCCTGAACACTTTCAAAAGCAGAGGCCTGGCAGTAGCCCTGAGCATCAGAAGCACAGCAGTGGCAGCCCAGATCATCTTCAAAAGCACACGCCCAGTGGAAGTACAGAACATCTCCACAAAGTGAGGGGCACGAGCCCTGAGCACCTCAAAAAACACTATGGAGGGAGCCCAGAGCATCTCAAGCATCTCAGTGCAGGCAGCAGAGAAGGTACCCTCAGGAGACAAGTAACAGATGACCTGTCCCCTCACCACAGAAGTATATACAATGGAATGAATGGTGGGTCAATAAACTTAGTGAAAAGTCACTGTGAAAATTACTGAGGTGGTTTCAGTTCTATTTTGGCTGGTTATGGAAAAGGAGTATTTTTCTTTTGTGAAATGGAGGTCTGATGTCAACATTATTCTGGTAGCAAGCAGATTAATTAGATTGTACCTCTTTGTCTGTCCAGTAGGTGTTGGGTGGTTTAAAAAAGCAGGGATGTGAATCTTGAGTGCTTGCCTATAGGATATGAAGCAATAGCTCTTGCTCTGTGGAAAGAGACTGTCCCTAGATAGGCTTATTTACGTCCATTAGCGAGCAGTTGTGTATGTTTCTTGTCCTGCCTATTTTTGAGTCATTGCAGTGGAGGTGAATGTCTCCAGTTTCTCTTCCACCTTCCTTACCTAGCCTGTGTGGAGCCTTAAGGATTATAAAATCTAATGTTTACTGTTGGAAAGCTTCTTATATCTTTTTTTATAAACTTAGGAAAGAACCCAAATGAAGAGTGAGGCTCAATATACTTGAATCAGTACCTTCTAAAACTTTTCAGAGCCTTGACTTTGCATGTGTTTAATTTTAACAAGGTAAAAAATTAGGGATGATCTCAGGGTTTTTTTGTGGGTGGTGTTATTGCTGCGTTTAATAAAGATAGCCAACAAGCAGGACAGCTTCTAAGAGCTGTGTATTCTCCCTGACTGCGATTAACTAAAGATAGGCACAATGTCAGTATTTGGAAAGACAAGCAGTTATGACAGTAGTAAAAATGAATGAAATAGAGCAAATGAAATGATTAAAACAAAATTGAAACATCCTGCTGTGCTGCTGGAGTAACTTTTTATAGACTTGGTGGAATTTCTGTAGTTTGCTCTATTTTCTTTGTGCTTAAAGATGTTTTCATAAAGGAAATCAGCATCTTGTGTACTTGAAAACCCATTTCTTGGACCTCGACACATCTGAAGTCAAGTTCTGAAGTGAGGATTTTGCCTTAATAAATTGTCTTGGATGGAGTTCACACATTTCTGTCTTATAAGCAGCTGGGAGGAGTTGTGTTGGCACCGGTGGAAGTGAACGCTTGTTGGATCTGCTTGAGAGATGGAGTGAGCTCTGTGCTGGGTGCTGTCCTCATCACTTACCATGTTTCTCTCTCACACCTGTCCATTTATCTGTGAAGGTTATCTTTACTGAAGGCGTTCTGTAAGTTAAGCTGCTCTGTAGGGACAAATCCAGATTACTTACAGTGAGATGGATATACTTGACAGGGCTGACAAACCCCGGAGTGGTAAGTGTGAGAGACTTCTCATTAATTTTTTAAGCATTTTAAAGTGATTAGCAAGAAGAATGCTTGACAATTTTGTGAAGATGTGTAATGCATATGTTAGGAAAGTTGATCTTATAAAATGTCCTTTTAAATACTGTGTTTCTTTCATCATTCGTTTCTTCCTGTTTAAAATGAGTGCGTTGACTTGGCTGTAAGTAGACTGAATTATGGAACCCCAAAGCTGGCTTTTTCTTACCGATGTTCATCAGTCTGGTCACTGGTAAAGCAGAAAAATGATGTAAGGTTTTAAGTGTTTATTTTTAAAACTCATTCACAGACAAATATCTGGTTTTCTGCTCTCAGCATGGTGGGCTTTTTGATGGTATTTGTTTTGTCCAAATGGTCATGCTGAGAGCTCAGCATTCTTACTAACAGGAAGGCGGTTGTTGTGTGAAACCTGGGATGACTGGTGTCCTTTATGTAGTGTATTGCCATGATCTGTAGCTTGCCTCGAGCCGTGAGGAGCTGGAGATGGCAGCTGCCCATCTAGGAGTCTGTTTATTGACTTTAATCAGAGTTTTGTCTGTCCTGCACTTCATATAATCAGCTTTGCAGAGGACTTGGCTCACCAGTAAGTTGTCAAATGTCTCCTCTTTCAAATTTATGTAACTTGATGCAAGCATGGAGTGGGAGGCTTACTTCTGACATTGGTTTGGCCTTGATCTCACTTCACTCAGTGGTTGTGTGACAGCTTTGCTGCGAGGGACTTGCCTTAAACTTGAGGGAGGTGCTTGGTCTTCACATCTGGGCTGAGTTGTGGGTTTTGGTTGTGTCAGTTGCTGTTAACGTGGGTAAGGGCGAGTAATATGGAAGTGGTAAAAGCACTGGCTGTTATTGCTTGTTGTTGTTGCAGAAGTAATCACAAGTAAGAAGTAAATCACAATTTGCATACTTTGTGTGCACCCCTGTATTTTGCATCTGCTGTAGGGGATGGTGAGAGTGGAAAATATGGGTTGGACATTCTGATGAGAAGTATAAAAGGATGCTGCTTTGGGTTCTTATCTCCAAGGCACGTAGTATATATACTATGTCACTTTGGTTAAAGCTGATTTATTAAAACTTGGAGTATAGCTAGCTAGGAGGGCTGTGATGTCACATCTGTTCAATTATTTTGCCGGTCACTTCTGATCTTATTTTGGTACTCACCTACTGGCAGCAAGAGAGAATGAAGTGTTTGTGATCCTAAATGATGAATGATAACATCTTCTGACCTATTGGTGAACGTATAAAATAATAAGTAATCAGGATTTAGATGTCTCAGTAGGGGACTGACCTGTCTCTGTTGGTCTTAACTCCAAACCACGTTTGAGAGGAGAAAGTATTCCTTTGCACGTTGGATCTTGTTCTGCAAAGTACTGTGTTGTCTATCTGAAATTGCTGTTCCCATCTGGAAAGCATGCATGCAAACAGCCTGGCTATCTCTGCTGGATTAGGAGCTTTTGTATGTCGCTGATGGCTCCTGCTCACCCTGAGTTGTGGTCTTGTTAGTGCCTAGGTGACCACAGGGAAGTAGTGTGTTCAGTCAGGTACAGTTATTTAAACCAGAACTTTCCCTGTATATACACACATGGGGAATGGAGTTGGTTTTTGCTAGTTTTATCAAACTCTTAAGCTACAGCTAAATCAATTCTGGTGGTATCAGAAACGTGATACGTATCAGACTTATAAATCAGTTTTAGTTATTGCACAGTGCTTTACAGGACGTGGCACATGCATTAACCATTCTGGCCTCATGCGTGTTTTAAGCTGTCGTGTGGCACACAGGAAGCTGCTGCAGGTCAGGAGCATCTTTGGCCCTTAGGAACAGCTGAAGGAGCAGAGAATGAGGTGATAATGTTTACTTCCATAATTCTTCTCACTTTCTATTATCAAAAGTTTGATCTTGTCATTTTTTTCTTGTATGATTTATCAGCAAAACCTGAAAACACTTGAGAAGCTTTATATAAGAGTGTGTGTATGTGTATATATATGTAAATAACTTACTCCAGTATTCTACATGTATTTCTAAGATGTGCATCCTCATTTCTTGTTGTGAGAGAAGATGAGATCTGAAAGCTGTGTTTTCAGTTAACAAACATCAAGCTTACGTATCTTGTTTTTCAAGGCTTCAACCAAATGAACGTGATGATAAAACTGTGACGACTCTCAGATACTCTGCTTAATGAGCACGGAGGTATTTGGAACAGACACTGAGTTTGGAAGTGAAAATGCCAGTGGTATTAAATACATGAAATTAGATTGTACCAATGCTGTAGCATAACACATAATAGTCTTTAACTGACACAAATACCTGGGGTGAAAGTGCCTCTATAAAAATTAATGCCACTTTGGCATTTGCAATCTAAGTGGTGTTGTAGCAATTTATTGTAAACTTTCTGTTTTAAGAATTCCTTTGTTTTACCCCAGGCTTTGACTTCTGTGTGCAAAGAAAATATCAGAAGGCTTTCGTGTGTGCTTTTTGCTTCCTGCTGAGGTTATTACAGAGGAGCAGTAAAACTGCTGACTAACACTGCATACTGCTGGAGGTGTGAGGGCTCTTGTGGAGCAAATGCAGCAGCACCTCAATTGAACAAGAGTATTTGTAAGTTAAGCTCAGCTTCAATCTTGAGCCATTCCTGCTGTAAATGTGCTTCTTAGGAGGGGAACGCAGTAAGAAAACATCTTTATTTTGCTTCTCTAAGTAAAAAGAGAAAATTACAGTATCTCTTCAGAGACAGAAACCTTGCAGTAACATTACTGAAACAAATGATAGCCTTTCCATGGAAACAGCTCACGTTGTGCTGGCCAAACAGAGAAGTGATGTCACTTTTGCTCGCGTTCTTTTCTTGCAGTTGAAATGGAAGTTATTTTCCTATCCAGAATGGCAGTGTACAGCACAGCACATGGAACCTGAGCTTTCCCAGTGGCACCCACTCTGGTACAGCTGCCATTTGAAGCCCGATACAGCATTGCTTGCTCTTGAGAGCAACCTGATGTGTAAGCCAAGGCTACAGGATTGGTGGAATTTTTTTTTTTTGCTTGTCAGTATGAATTAATCTACTGCTTATTTTGGGCATTTATTTTAAGTGTAGAGCTCTGAATCTTTTGCGTCAATGGTCTGTTGAATTCCGTAGGTTTCACATCAGACTTGTAAATCAGTGTTAGTTATTGTATGCTGTAAGAATATGCATGTATGTGATTAGAGCACACTGTATTCATTAACAAACTCATTTTTGTGGAGTTATGTTTTCAGGTTGAAAATGTGACTTGTAATACCAACAGTGGTAACTGACCAGACTAGGGCTGACTGTAGAAATTCATTTCTGGCTGTGTCTGTTTGATGCTAGATGGGCACGTGAAGCCATCACATAGGGGTTTTATATTCCTTCTTGGATGTCATATCTTGCAAAACAGATGACTTTTGCACTAAGGGCTTGCTCCTAATTCGCTGGAGGCAGTGATCCTGTCACTGTGAGTCCCAAGGTATTTTCCTCTACATCAACAGGAGAATCATCAGGAGCTTGGGGAGCAGTTAGTGCTGTCTGCCTGAAATACGTGGGCAGACGTCATTCTGTTTGAAAGTGCCAGAATGGAGAATCCTGACATTGAAGCCCTAAGTTCTTGCTTGGGGAGAGTGCCTTTTGTCTGCGGGCAGGACCTCATCTAACATAGACCCATGCATGGTTTTCTGAGGTACTGTGCTCTGGTTTTGTTATAGTAAAATGTATTTTTAAAAATATTGCTCTGATTACATTGTGAAATCCTTCAATCTCTGGCAGCTCTAATGTAGAGTTTGACTATTATAATAATTCTTAGTGTTTGTTCAGGTACTTCAGCCTCATAGGATATACTATGTGTGTAATTAAAGGCAGTTCTGTTTTGTTTTTTGCTCTATCTATAAATTGAATGTTTACTTCTGAGATATTAAATTTCATTAGCTAGTGATGGAGAGTTGTTGCAGGCTGTGTAGGTGTTGGGGCTGACTGGGTTCGTAACTAGAGGGGAGAGCATAGCAGCCAGTATAGTGTGGGGTTTGGCTTTGTGCTGCCAGTGACATTCTATGCATGGGCAGGTGTTATGGGGCATCCATAGTGAGGGTGTATTTATTAGTCAGAATGTATTTATCTAATGATCTTGATATAAATCTTGCCTGCGTGTACTTGAATATCTGGCAAGTGGGCTCCATTCAGAGAGTCAGGGCTGCAATGCTCAGTTTTGAATTTTGTTCCTTGATGCAGAAAGAAGTGTATCTTAATTTATGACAGCCGTACTGGTAAAGGGTTTCTGTCTGAACTACATGGTGGCTGTGGGAGGACTGGTGTTACAGCATCCCACTTGAAGCTGTGGAAGAGTCCACTGTGTAACCCTCAGTGTTGTTGTCTGTCCAAAGACAACTGTGATATCCCTTAGTAAAGAAAGAGCATTTTGCTGAGAAATCTGGAGAAATGACTGAGCTTCCTATTAAAACACAACTAAACTCTTCAGCTGCAGTGGTGGATCTATCCAGGCTCTGTGAAGTGATGTGGAGCCCAGCAGAGATCAAGGCCTTGAAGCATCACATGTTCCTTTGGGTAACACAAAGCAAAAGATAATATGTAAAGACATGGTAATTAGTGTTGGGAGAAGAGATGGATTCATCTGGTTTAAGACAAACATCAGCTTCTCAGTAGCATGAACTGTGAATGGGCTTCACTCAGGTGTTTTGTTCCATTGCTGTTTTTTGTTTGTCATCTAAAATAGCCAGCACTGATTCCTGCTGGGGGAAAGAAGAGAATAAAATGCTGATTGCTCCAGTGGGCTGATCCACTATAGCAATTCCTCATTTTCTTAAGGTTATTTTTCCTTTTGTACAAGAGCATATGGGGAAAAAAAATTATCTCTCACTTTCCAACTGTGGCTTGTGATATTGCTCAAGAACTTAGGAATTTGGCTCTTACCTTTTTTTGCAAACCTCAAGTAGTGTGAAAGGTCTTGGTATTGTCCTTTAATTCCTTTAGGAATGCACATTAAAAATCTCCTGTAATGTGGAATAAGCAGTTGAGAAATTGAAAGGTATGTTTAAATAGACAAGAAGGATGAATTCAGCCTTCTCTCTTTCCCTTCTTTGTTTTGTTTCAGGTTCTCTTGAAATGGATTCTCTTATTTTGGGACTTAAAGTGTCAGAACAGAAAAATACCAAAGAAAATAAGAATAAGGAAAGATTAATGCAGAGGAGATGTTGAACAGTAGGACTAAAAGATAGTGAGATACATTGGTCATAACAGTAAGTTGGGTCTGAGGAAATGGATTATACAAGTAAAAACGGGGGAAGTTTATATACTAAAGTGTTCTTAAAACAGACATGGAAACAGAATAAATCCCATACCATGATTATACCAATCTGTGCACATTTAGTATGTTTGTAAGTCTTCTAGGTGCTTTTAATTCTGTAAGATACACAGAAGTGCTGGGATTGTGGTCTGTCTGCACGTGAGCATTTAGGGATGCATGGCATGAAAGTGTTTGCAGATCTATTGACTGTAAATGGGACAGCCTACCTCAAGATAGCAGCTGTCCTAGAAGATGAACAGTTAGGTGAAGCCTGTGAATAACAAGTAGCTTTAGTTCAGCTTGTTGGTTTTGCTGTAAGACTTGTGGCTTATTTGCATCGCCTCTGTATGTTCTTGGTGAGAGGAGGGAGCCAGCAGTTACGCGCTTGGGTGCTTCAGCAAGTGTTTCTTTAACCCTTTATTTTTCCTTTACATCATTTGGTGAAGTTCACTGTGAGTTACTATGGCTGTTATGTCATGAATTTTTCCCCTCTGTAACCTGAAGAGGTTCATTATACTGATTTGAGTAAGTTCCTATCCTTTAAAAAAGAAAAGGGAGGGTTATTTGTATTGACCCAATATAGTTGCTTCGAAGCCCTGCCATGAGTAACAGCTGAAGGGTTGCAGAGAGCCAGGTGGTAAGCAACAATATTGAAAGTTCTTTTTTTTTTTTTTTTTTTGGTACCTTCTCAAGGCTACCCAAATTGTTCCATCACTTCCATGCCTGTCAAATCTAACCTCTCCGATCTGATCGGTAGTAGGATGCTGCTTTCAAGTGTTTGACCTCAAAGCTCACTCGCTATGTTTGTGTCACTGCGTCTCTTTATCTTCGTGTGAATAGTGAAAATTTGCATTGATAACACTTCCTGTAGGAGTCTGAAGCAGGTATTTGTACCAGGGATTTGAAGCAGGGGGGAAAAAATGCTTTTCTGAAACTTGCAGAACTGATTCATCACTATGCAGCTCACATCTATGTGAGGTTCAGATAAGCCTGGAGAACAGCATTGATTGGTGACCCACATCCCCTCTTGGTTTCTGAGTTTATTTTGGTTTTGCAGTGGATGAATCCTAGTAATGTTAAAAATCCATCTTAAGATTTTTAGTGGTCAGAAAACATTACTGATAACAGTAGGAAGGATTACATGGGAAGAAAGGAGGAAAAAAAACTAGCAGCCAAAATAATTCATCTAAAGGCAGTCAAATGCATCAAGCAGGAGCGTATGGATGCTGTGAAGTAGGACCTGAAAACTGGTTTAGATCCTTTGAAGCATGTGAGTGCTTCACTCCTTGTTGGACACATGACATACTGAGATGGGATGCCCAGAGAGAAGCAAGATGCCTAAAGAGCCGTGCCCCTGCAGTGCTCTGAATGGAGTCAGTAGCCTCTTGTTGTAGCTTGCCTTGCTTCCTTGTGTCTGTTTTAAGATTTTTCTTCTAACTTGAATTTTGAATTTTAGGTTTTTGCAATATCTCCATAAACAAAACCTAAAAGCAAAGCGTTCCAACAACGGTTTTTTTTCCCTAACCAGATTTCCAGCCACCAAGACCAAAGGCTCTGCAGTCTTAACTAAACAGCAGAAGATACCAGACTCAATGTCTCCTCCAGGTACAGGTGCTAAGAACTTTTTGATTTTCTTATTGGAACTTGATAGTTGATCTATGCTCCAGTTGGTAATGCTAAACCCTTGTATGGGAATTGCTGAATCACGGCCTGAAGCTCTGATTGATCACCTGGGGCGAGCAGTGAGTCAGCCATGGGAGCACAG